>JAJJMA010182662.1:0-12406 GCA_023529015.1 Papaver nudicaule
AGAATATGTTAATAATCCTTGCAGGGCAATCATCAGAAAGCATGTGATCGAAAACAATGGTCAGATGTGCAAGCAAGGTTTAGATGGAACTTGGTTGCCTTTTTCTTCTTCTAGGTCCAATAAGCCAAGATAGTGGGACGAAGATCACGAGTGTAATGGTGTACCAGTTGCCAGGAATCCATATCATGTGCCTGAATGGGTCGACGGTGGTATTAGTGCAAGTGAAAGAGCTAGAACAGAACAAGCACCAGATCAGGAAATAATACCAGCACAAGCAGCTGCACCAGAACCAGAGGTGATCAACTTGGATCCAGAACAAGCACCAGAGCAGGAAATAGTATCTAAGATCAAGAGGATTGCAGTCACCAGAAGCTTCAAATTCTAGATCACAAGGTGTCTGTTGCTGGAACTTTGGAGGTTCAAAGTGCATAGGAGTTGGTCTTGATCCTGACGAGTAAGGTTTTTTCTTCTCTTATTTGTGGTAACCGGATATGTTCTTTTCTTTTCTTTTTTTCTCGTTTTATTGTTGGTTGATACTAAGACATGGTGGTGTTATGTTTTGTTTTAGTTGTGATGGGAATGGTAATTTGTGGTTTACATGTGTTTAATCTTTTGTTTTTGTTTTCGTTTTTTCTTTCTAAAATGTTATCTTTGCTAACACAAGACCTAGCTTATGAACTATGAATAGCAAGGAAATCTGGATAACACGAGAATCCATGAAATCTGACAATTATACAAAGCCACATGTCATAGATACTCATCCTTTGAACAACACGATCGAAACACAATCTAAGATTAGATTATTCATCGAACAAGACGCATATGTGTGTCTTTATACCCATCCATCAAATCCCCCACCTAAAACCCAAAAGTGAAATCATATAACACTTTTTCTTCATTTTCTAGCGCATCTTCCTTGTGTTCTCTTCTTCGCTGAAACTCATTCATGATGTGTAGATTTAGGTCAAGGGTATAATTCATTGTTGTATCGATTTAGATAGATAACCGTACCTTCTAAACATACATCAATGACATCCATAATCTCAAAAGACGTGACTCTGCATGAAGAGCAAGGTGGCTCTGCCCAAGAATCCCGATTCCTGCTCTCCATGGAAAAATACGCCAAAAAATCATGGCTATAGTGTAGGTGTGTATAGCTCTTGGATGTCTAATCCTATATGCCCAGGCCTAGGGTCAATAGATAATTAGCCACTGTTGTAGTGCCAAGGTTGATATTGATAGAGAGATTTGTTTTTTAGAATGGGAAAGAGACAATCTAACAATCAGTTATGTGAGATTGGAAAAAAAAAAGAAAGATGAAGTCATTTAAACCAAGTAACCTGCAAGGAGCCAAGGATATTGTTGATAAACTGTCAAAAGATGATCTACATGAATTGATTGATCATGTGAATGGCATCCGCAAGGAGGACAAGCAGGTTTCTGATGCTGGGAAGAATTTACGTTGGGCGGAGATATGTCGTGAAGATACTGATCTAGATATTGGAAAAAAAATATGTTGAAGATTTTACGGCAGATGAACTCCAGGAGTTTGCCGAGTTTGCAGCTAACAAATTGGATATGCTTGACCTTTGGAGACTATGTGCTGTCTGATGAATCAAGGGGGTAAAGCTACTACTAAAATCCAACAGTTGCGTTCTTCTATCTTCGCCAAATTCCGCACTTGGTTGAGCTCTTTAATGGCAAATTAATTTCCTGTGTTTCTTTTTTGTTTTCCATGCTCTCTTGTATCAGTGTGTACCTCTTGTCTGATTCCAGTATTCTCTTCTGTTCTATGATTGTCCGTTTGTAATGTTTGTCGACCTTTATTTGATATTGTGTAGTTCGGAATTTCGTTGCTTCGTTGTATGAATCGTTTTCTTCTCACATATAAGTGGTTTGAATCGGTCCTAAATTTTACAGACTGCAAAAATCAATTAGAAACTTGAAGTTGTGAGCAAATTCCAGTTAGTGGGAGATGGTAATAGTCTCTCAAATGCCTCAATCCCAAATTTCAGCCTTCCTTGAGATTTTCAGACGTTTGGTACACACCTTAAGGTTCATGGGAAGTTGTAGAGGCAATCAGAATCAGTGTCAAAATGTTGGTATACAATTGGTGTGCGGGGAATGAAATTTTCAAGGGCATTGATCTCAATACAATTTTGAATAACTGGATGATGTAATAACACAGTTGTAATCTGGTTATACTATAATTGACCAAAGGGTTACAAAAGAAAAAGCGGGAAAAGCCTCTAAAGGACAACATGTCTAGCCCTCAAACAAGAATAAAGTCGAAATTTACTAAGCAAGGAGAGACTAACAGTTAATGAAATAAACACCTAGATCAAATAATCCTTAGTGCTGTGGTGGTGTAGTCCAATCCATGCCGAAGATATCTCTTCCCCACCAAAAATCCTTGATCCAGAAAGGTTCTTCCTGAATTTGAGTGGGTCGTGGCAGCTGCCGCATCATCTTTAACCATAGATTGTGGTTTGAGAAATAAAAGACGTAGTAATTCTTCCTGCTTCCCGGGGGATGATAAAATCGAACTTCAAAATTTTCCGCCGCAAAGTTGTACGTCTGACACATGTGTTGTTTCATCAATGCAGGAGAAATGGTGAAGTCTTCGTCGGTGAATTTCCCGACTAACATTCTACTGAACCGTGCGTGCCATTCCTTTGTTGCATATTCATGACAGTATGCCATTTCTTTTTTCTAGTTTAGATGTCTGAAAATGCTCTCAATGGAGAAGAAGAAGTCGTCGGTTGGAACTGTTTTGTAATGGGTGTTTGCTTTAATACTAGTGTTAGTTATGGAGTTCAATTATATCTAACATTTTTCGTTTTCGTTTGACATGAGAAGACTCTATATCTGCCAGGAGACAAGAGAAGACTCTACAAAACAATTGAGTGTATGCATGGAGAATCGGTTCATGATAAGACTCTACAAAACAATTGATTGTATGGAGAAACGAGTACTAATGATGAAAGGTTGGGTGATGTGACAACCCTTCCCAAATAAACAAACTTTTTGATATTAGAAGAAGGAAGAAAATATGAGAAACATGCACAATCACCGTTGAAATGGAATCATAGTATTTGATTTCATTGATCTGGTATATCTTTTACATTCCATAATTAGTGGTCAAACACCACCGCACCATCATAGTCCACGCATTTTGTGGAGAATAGATACGCATAAATCTAGCATGCTGCAATTTTCTCTACATGCACTTGAGGTGCGGTCTACTAATCAACTTTCTTAAAAAAATGTGAAACTAGTATTTTTTTTAAAGCCCAGACCTTTGGTATTATCCCCTAAAACCAAATCTTTGTAGCTTTATTTTTTTAAACGCAGACCTTTGGTATTCCCTGAAACTGAAAATCTATCTATCTATGAATCTTTCACCAAAAGTAGCTACGATCATCGCAAAGCAGGCAATCGACATTAGTATTTATATCATCATCCTGCCAATTGTCCTTGGGATTTGCGCTTAGTGATTTCTAAAAGGGCAATCTCAGTTTGAAGGTGAGAAAAACTACCTCATCCATCTACTCTAACTGATATTATGCCACCATATTTGTTCATAAGGCCACCAATAGCTATTAGACATACATGCAAATTAGTTATGGTAGTATGGATTTGCTACTTTATTTGTCTTTTTTTTCCTTGGTATGGTAACTGGCGGAATATCTTTCGATTTTTGTTTGGTTTCATGATTTTTGTTTGCATGTCAGAAACGCCCACAGTTAGTTCTTAGAAATCCATTCTTCGAATTGAGACATTTGAACTTCAATTAATATTCCTGACTGAACACCACTCAGTTTTGGTGCTATTGAATCTTGCAAACTTGCTATGTATAATAGATACGGAGAGTTGGGAATTGTGGATTACATTTTCACATAGCGGTGGATGGCGTAACATATACGAAAAGGATATTGCCTTTTAATCAGTTGCATGTCGCATTCAATCAGATTTGAAAGCCTTAGACTAATCAGCATGCCGTAAACATCCCCTGTTATTTTAATAATTCAGACACATACATAAATTTGAAATCCCCTGTACATTACACAGGATTCTGCAAATTAACCCCATAGTCATGCATTTGTTGCCTGCAGTAGTTCACATGGCGGCGACGCTAGTTTGTGACTGGTTATGGCATTTACCACTCTCGGACTGGAAAATTGTAAGGAGTTTGGTCTTGAGAAGATAGTTCATTTGGCCAAAATAGAGATTCCAGAATCTATTCCTAATTACCTTGCAGGGTTCTGGAGGAAAGAAATACGGGTGCTCCGAATCAATGATTGTGATTTCTGTCCAGTCGTTGAAGAATTTTTGTTCTTCTTTGATCATAAACTGAAGAATAAAATAGTCCTACCGCCTATTGAACCCCTTATAGCTCCCAGAGACTTAGCCAAGTTCCTCTGTATATATGAAGATGAAGCCATGGATCTGATAAACGACTCGGAATTAAATGTGCGTTGGATTTGTGAGGACTTGCGTGATCACCCTAATCCCATCGTTAGGGGTAGAGCTTTTGTGTTGGCTTTTACCGGACAATTCCTCTTCAGCAATGGTTGTGGAATGTGTCCATTGGCAGTTGTGCCAATATTGATTCAAGCTCTCAATGGTCTGTCCATTGTACCACTTGTTCTAGGACAACTGCTTGTGTCCCTGGATAAATTTCAAAGCAGGGGTTATCTCAGTTGTCCAACGTTATTTGCGGTACGTTTTAGTTTTTTATTACCATCTTTTATTCTCAAATGTTGTCGTATTGTTTCCGCTACAATTTAAATATTTATCGCAGGTATGGGCACTGGAGCACATGAATTTTCTGGAATTCGACGAGCCCATGCAACCTGGTCCTCTTTCAAATTTTTATGAATGTTACATGCATTGCTACGGCGTGGATGCTGTTATATCTGTCAGAGACATCAGGAGATGGGCAATTGGAAACATTCTGGCTGCCATAAATGCTGGGCATTGGAAGAGCGGATCAGTTCGTGTAAAGTTCATCGTTTGGAGAATTCCGCACTGGAATTTCGAGCCCCTGATCTGGTCTACTAAAGAAGAAACCTCCTATGTTGTGCTTCCATCTCTCAAGAAACTAACTTACTATGTCCCAGCCCTTGTCCTAAGACAGTTTGGTTTTCTCCAGACCCGACCCCCAAGAAGAGGGTTACGTCCAATGTTGCTACGCTTGTTGCAGGAAGCACTGCATAGCGTTAAAGATGGCCTAAGCGCCAAAGGTGGTCGAGTTGCTTTCCCGGGTAACCTAACTCCAATCGGCCCTGCTAAGAATTACGACGGAGAATATAAACTATGGCGGGGCATGGAATTGCCTTGTACATCCGACGATGAGTATGATACCGATCTATAGATTTCCCCTTCGTTTTTTTCTTGGGGTACGCACACACTGTCATCATATGTGGGAAACTTTTTGAGTTTAAACTTTTTTGGGTATATATGTATTCGGCGTAAGTGAATGGTGCAAGTATTTTGGGTATACTCTTTCATGGTTTTCAGTCTGTTCTTTTATATATGTAGTCTGTTCTCATTTTGTAAAGAAGAAACTCTAAACTTTAATGTACGGAGTATGTAGCTTCAGCAGGATTTAGAGCCCTGCTATTATATCACTTTGTTAGTATCATTTTAAAATAGTTGAGCTTTAATGCAAATTATCCATTGTTGTTAGGGTTGAATAGAGGGATTGGGATAGTTAAGAATATCATCGAAAAGTCTCCTCAATGGTAAGGATAACCCTGGGCTTAAATCTTGATTTGATTCTTCTGGTCAATGTGTAAGTTAATATGTACATAAGTTAATCCAAACTGATTGGCTTAGGAATAAAAAAGTATAGTTAAGCCCAACTGCAAAATACGTCTGTGAGTCTGTGACAGATCCTAGGCCTGATCAAATTTATCTTGGGCTGTCACCTAATTTAAGCCCATCGTTGATGTGTAAGTTCTAAACGATCTTATGGACTAGAGGGCTTACCCGGATGCTCGAGCCTGGTTCATGCACCTAAATATTAGCTCGCGGACATGGGCCCCTGACCCAGTTCAGAGGTCCGTCCATTTTGTTTGTCACGTACCCTTAGATAAGATAGATCGCGTGGCAATATAACCATATTTAGGCAGCTCAACTCTTATTGTCCTCGAGTGGCTATAGATGCTGGCTATGGACACCAACAAGTATGTAGAATTGGTGAGTGTCGAACTGAAACCTCCATATTGGACACGCAGAGTAAAAATTGATTTCTTCAAGTGTCTACTAACCCATATTTTGGCACTTTGCATCATTTTTGTCCCGGAGTAGCTACAGATGCCGGCTGTGGACACCCAACAATAATCTCGAATTGGAGAGTGTCGAATGAAAACCGACACGTTGAGCAAACAATTATTTCTTCAAGTGGCAATGTACCCATATTTTGGCACCTTACATCTTATTGTCCTGGTATGGCTATTGAGCTGTCTATGGACACTCAAGGAAATCTCTAGTTGGTAAGTGTCAAATGAAAACTCCAACAGTGGACACGCATATAAATTATCGAACATCTTGACGTTGCTATCTACTGGTAGATCGACACTGACAATGACAAACACAAGCTCAACGTGCCTTTATGATTCCCGAAGGCTACTGAATCAACAGCGTAGTTATATCTGAGAAAATGGACACTTGAAGAATTTATGGAATTGCTTTCACGTTGCTATTCAACAGTCATTGGACACTGGCTATGACAAACACATAGGAGAGTGACAATGTGGTCAGTAGTTGCGACGGTTGATAACTAAATCCTTGCCAAGGATCCTGTAAGCAATCAAAAACGTCGTATAAAGGGGGAATACAGACACTACATTCACCCAGACGTGTTTATTGGATGTCATATCGCAACTTGATTCGAAAACCGTCACATGGCTCCATGAAAAAACCGTCTTAAATGCTCATTTGTGTACTAGTGATGGTCTGTAACAGTTGGTAGCTGAGAAATCGAAGTTGAGTCATCAAATTATTGACGAGACTATTGTTGAGTACTCGAAGTTGAATTTATCATATATGTTTGCTCTGAGATTACTGGTGGAAGCTAATTGTCCCAAGGTCATTTTGAAGATCTCCCAAATCTTTGAAAATCTGAGATGACTTATCGTTTGAGCTTATTCTTCACTCCTAGATAATAGCTACTGATAGGGAATCTTCTTTCGAGTTTGTTTGATGAACAAAAATCATAAAACATGAAAAATATTAACATAATTCCTTTGGTTTCATTCACAGGGAAATTGAAAGACCAAAATTTGGTTTCGAGCTATCTGTTGTGCTAAGCTTTTCTTGCACATTTAACCTGGTCTTTTCATAGCAGCGCCCCCCACTTTTCTCTAGATCTGTGCTGAAATGATTGCTCCAGGTTGATGTGTGATTCTCGGACATGTTGGTGCAAAAGGATTTCTCCTGGTTGTTGCTTCCACGATACGCATTGACACGAGGTAATTTGCTCCTAGCTTTATTTTCTTCCTCGATCTGCTATCCTCGCTAACTCCATCTGAGAAAACTAGAATTGTAAACCTAGTTTTGTTATTGATTCAGAATAGAAAAGATAAGAGAGAAATACAATGATCATTCTCTTTTATAAGACACAGAGAATGACAGACTCGACTGAAAGGGAAAAGAAATATTTTGTTACAAGGATAACAGAATCATTACAACAACGTCAATTAACAGAAATGAAATAACTAACTAAGCTGTAATACCCTGACAGATTGTCAGTCAATGAATGGTGTTGACTGTTAGTGAGATGCTGACATAAGCATAGATGCGTCTCAATACTCCCCCGCAAGAGATACATCACGATGATGTAGAAGCTTGGTCTGACAGAACAAAAAACTGGGAAATAGCAACCCTTTAGTGAAGATGTCTGCTATCTGCTCATGAGAGGGAATGAACTCAACCTCAACACATTGTGCCTCAACCAAGTCTCTAACAAAATGATAATCAAACTCAATGTGTTTAGCTCTTGAGTGGAAAACTGGATTAAGGGCCAAACTCCTGGCACTCAAATTGTCACAGCACATTCTCATTGGTCTTGGGACTTCAACCTGCAACTCCTCAAGAAGATAAGAAATCCACATCATTTCTGTTGCTATAACAGAGAGAGCCTTGTACTCTGCTTCAGCTGAAGATTTTGCAATTGTAAACAACATATCCTGAAGTTGATTTCCTGGTGTCTAGACAACCAGCCCAGTCTGAATCAGAGAAACCTTTCAGTGTAGAGACACCACTTTGAAGCAAAATTTTACAGCCTAGAGATCCTTTCAGAAATCTCAAAATCCTCTTTACAAGATTTAGATGAAAACCAGTTGGTGCTGTCAAAAACTGACTAACATAGCTGACAGCAAAAGAGATATCTGGCCTTGTCATTGTGAGGTATTGAAGAGAACCAACTAAACTTCTATACTCTGTTGGAGAGTTGAGTATCTCACCATCAAATAAAGAAGCTCTCTGACCTTTAACCACAGGTGTTGAACAAGGTTTTGCATCTAACATCTTAGCTCTTGTAAGTAAATCCATTGTGTACTTGTTTTGTGTCAGAACTAAAGTTCTCTTAGCTGAATCTCTGACACCTTCAATGCCAAGAAATTAATGAAGAGATCCCAAATCTTTCATAGCAAATTGAGTACTCAGAGTTGCAATAAGAGAATCAATAAGAGTAACTGAACTGCCAGTTAATATTATGTCATCCACATAGAGGAGAAGTACCAATTTATCATAACCAGACTCAAAAATAAACATGGAGTGATCTGCCATTGACCTAACAAACCCATTTGCAAGAAGAAACTTGCTAAATCTCTCAAACCAAGCTCTTGGGGCTTGTTTGAGACCATATAAGGACTTCTTGAGATGACAAACATGATTTGGTTTTGTAGAATCCACAAAACCCTGAGGCTGATCCATATAAACATTCTCAACTAAGTTTCCATGAAGAAAAGCATTAGAAACATCTAACTGCTTAATTACCCACTTCTCTGTTAGAGCATGAACTAACACAACTTTGATTGTTGTAGCTTTTACAACTGGACTAAAGGTTTCATCATAGTCTATTCCTTCATCTTGATGATAACCTTTTGCAACTAGTCTGGCCTTAAACCTCTCAATAGAACCATCTGACTTAAGTTTAAGCTTATATTTCCCAAAACATTCATATCAGAATGATAAGGTACTAAACACCATGTATTGTTTTTTCTGAAGTGCTGCATACTCTTCATTCATAGCAGTTTGCCACCTAGAATATTTCATAGCTGACTTATATGTTTTAGGTTCTAAAGGTGCAGCTAATGAAGTTGTGAAAGCAAGAGATATTGGGTGTTTAACATGAAAGTGATACACAAAACCAGGAGGTAATGGTTTAGGAAGATGAATACCTCTCTGTGACTTTGTCACTCTTTGTGGTGCAGAAGTAGTGATAGAAGTATGAACCGAGTTGGTTTCAGCTGATGAAGATGCATTAATATCAATAACAGCTGTAATATCTTGAGAAGCATCAGCACAGCAGCTAGCAATAGACTTTGGAATATAAATTGTAACAGTAGATTGTGAGGTAGAGCATTCATCCTGATGTTTAGCAGGGAAAAACTGATTCTTCAAATACCACATTTCTTGAGATAAAAAAATTTCCACTTGAAGAATCATAACATCTATATCCCATGTGATAATAGCTGTAACCAAGAAATACACATAATGTTGACTTTGCGCTCAGCTTATCCTTTCTGCAGTGTACCAAGTTTGGATAACAAGCACATCCAAAAGTCTTCAAGAAGGTATAATCAGGAATTATGTTGAACATAATTTCATAATAAAGTGATTTGTAGCTTAAAATCTTGGATGGTGTCCTGTTAATGACATAACCAGCTGTGAGATATGACTCAATCCAAAATTTCTTAGGTAAATAAGCTTGAAAGGACATTGTGTTCCCCATCTCAGTCACATGCCTATGCTTTCTCTCTGAAACACCATTCAGTTGATGTGTGCAAGGACATGAGCAAGCCACTACAATACCACATTCATGAAGAAAAGCACCCAATTGACCCTTCACTAGCTCAGTGGCTCCATCAGTTTGAAAAGTTTTGATAGAGGTTGACAATAAATTCTCAACTGTAATTTTGAAATGTTTGAAACAAGCTAGAGCTTTTGTCTTCACCTTCATAGGATATATCCAGTTGAATCTGCTGTAATCATCTATGAAGATAATATAATACCTATATCCAGAACAAGAAACTGCTGGTGCTGGTCCCCACTCATCACAGTGAACTAATTCCAGTGGTGATGCAGTTGTTCTTGTTGACATGCTGAAAGGCATTTAGTATGTTTGCCTAGTTGGCAATCATGACATAATACTTTAGAGATGCTGTCAGTTAGCTGAATATAGCCCTGCTACAGCATATGCTTGAGAACTGAGTTTGATAAGTGACCTAACCTTTTATGCCAAACAGAGAAGGGTGCTTGAATGAATATAAATGAAACATGATGTTTTCCTTTTGAAGTTGGAAGAGCTTTAATAGGATATAAATTGTTTTTCTCCTCCCCTGCATCAAACACTCTTCTTGTATATAGATCTTTAATGACATATCCAGTAGGTGGGAAAGTGATGGTGCATGAATTTTCTTTTACAAACTTTCCCACTGAAAGAAGATTCTGTGCAATTTGAGGTACATAAAGAACTTCACCAAACTGGAATTCAGAAGAATCAGTGGCAAAACTGGATTCACCAGTCAATGAAATAGGTAAAAAAGAACCATTACCGACCATCACTTTGTCAGAACCTTTATAAGGTGCAGAATTAAGCAACAAATCAGAATCATTACTCATATGAGTAGTAACTCCAGAATCAGGCAGCCAATGAACACATTCTGGCACTACTGAAGATGATTTTGCTTGAGTAAGCCTTGTACATGTGAGGCAACATGTTCTTGTGCATCATCATATGAGTTTACTCCTTGTTTATCTAACTCCTCATCATAAATGATTTTAAAACCAGAAAAGGCCTGTTAGGGCATTGTCCGGTCAAACCCACTAGCGTTGGTATGTCAAGCTAGTTGTCAGTTTTAGGTGTCAAAAGTCAATTCTTGATTTAGCCTACTAGAGTTTAGATTTCGGAAATGGGATATAGACAAAGTAGTAGAGACCTTGAAGACGAAGACTGTGAAGACAAAGAAGACATCAATTATTCTTCATCGATAAAAGGTTAGTAGGAGTTATGACTTTATGGATTTTCTTCTATTTCAACTTCATCTATTCTTTCGAAATAATCGACTACTTTAGTAGTGATAATAGTGATTGAGATCGCATTCTTGCGTAACATGGCCTTGTGTCATGACCAGTGTTTGATCCCACAAATATTGTGAGTCAAGAATGTATGAGACAGATTCGTTGCCATATGTCCATTACAATGGTTTGCTTGCAAACTGTTAATTGGATATGGATGAATCTAAAGGAGTGCTCTTGAGCAAAGAGTCCATGGATCACAGCTGAGGACGTTCTCACGTCTAAGTTCTGGCTCAGCCCAGTACTTCCAGCGGAATCCAGATTTGACGAAATCTGACAGGCGCACGGTTCATGAACCGGTTTGCGTACCAGACACTCGGAAATTCCCTGAGTTCGAGATGGCTATTTTGTTCACGTACCAGTACGTGAACCTGACGGTAGCAGTCTTACTGGTGTCGGATTTAGTGAATATTCTCCTAGAATTTCACCCTGAGTCAAATTCCAAAACTCCTTTATCTCTTACATGGACTTGTGTAAAACATAAAGACCTTTTGTGTTCCATCTAACGATCCTCAATGAGTCAATAAGATAAGATTATCTCTGGTCTGTTGGATTCTATCTTGAAGTGTTTTAGAGCTAACAAAACACTTGGCAGATAATTCTAAAAAGAATTCCAATTGAGATTAATCTCTTATTACTTGGTTATCAAGTTTAGGGTTTCCCTAACTTGTGGGACAAGTAATTGATTGCTTTATTCCTAAGCAACCTATCTTATTGAGTGCTATAAATAGAGGTGTCTACGGACAGATACCGCAAGCATCAAGCATACGTGAAGGTCCTTAGGGAAGATAGCGTAAACTCTTTTCACTTCGGTGAATGCTTGTTGTGGTATAGTCATCCTCTATAGGTTGCAGCTCCTTTGGGAACTCCCTACGACTATAAAGACTTCCTTAGAGAGTTGGGAAGCACAGGTAGGAGATTGAAACCATCTTTGGTTGAAATCGGATTAACCTGTAACCTTGGTAACCTGATCACGTTCTTGTCTATTCTAAAGTCCGTCTCTTCTGATATACGGCTATTCAAGAACTGATACGTTACTCAACAAGGTTGGAAAGGTAGCAACGCACGGCTGCACTCGGTGTTGTAAGACCTAGTT
>JAJJMA010182695.1:0-15091 GCA_023529015.1 Papaver nudicaule
CTTTCGTTTTCATCTTCCTTGGCGCCGGCGGCCTTTTTCCCGTGAAACTTTCTTCACTAACATCTTCATATCAAGCAATCCTTCTGCTTTTTTCTCCTCGACCCATTGTTTTAATCGACCTTTTCTTTCATAAAGTTGATTTCTTTGGGATTTTCCCTTCTGTCCTCTTTATTTTCCAGTTGCCTCTGTTATTTCCGTCGCCGGCGGTGTTGCTTTTTCCCTGATTTTACATCTTTTTCCATGTCGTCTGTCCCTACGATTGAGGCTCTTTCTCTGAGGCTGAATGGCTTGTTTCCTGATGAAAGGGGCTTTCGAATCGAGTCTATTGATTCTCCCAGATTAACTCCGGAGTTAGTCAGAGCGTATCAATGCAGCGAAGATGTTCTTGTAGTGACGATTCATCAGATAACTGCTGGGTTGCTTCCTCCTCTCTATCGATCTGATAATCCTTTGTTTCTTGAGATCATCAGTTCTCTTCCTCAACCTCGAGGTGTGATGCAGCTTACTTGTAGCGCTATCTACCTTATTAACCAGTGGGTTCTTCAGTCTGAAAACAATTCTCCTGCCGAGTCCACAACGAAGTATTATTACACCGCCGAGAACTTTTTTAAGCATTACGAGCCCTTTCTGACTATAGACAACGAGTTAGCTCCTTGGGGGGTTAGCTTTCGGATGGTGGATGGCGCTCGAAACGTTCTTCCCGAATCTCTAGACTATTCGCTGGATGGAGATTGGTCTTCGGAGCCTATACTTCTCAAAGGTCCTATACTCCGAGGTTGGAAAGACTCTGGCCGATTCATCGTTCGGACTGAGTTCGAGGTGGGCCACGAATTTGAGATTCGGCACCTGTTTTCTATTTGCTTTTCTGACGAGGACAGAAGGTTATCTTGCTCGTTTTTGGGCAAGGGCAAGGATGTTGTCGTCGAACCTTCGGGCACCAAGCGTCCTCGGCCTGATGAGGGGACTATGCAGCAGGTAACAAATACTCTCTTTTTCATTCTTTCCCGAAGTATTCATACTTGCCTCTGTTTGTTTCCTGAGGAAGACGGACCCTTATCTGCAGGGACAGCCCTTGGGTGCCCTAAATAGTAGTCATGGTTTGATGAAGCTGAGCTATGGGGAGAATCCCAAAGTTTCTCGTCCGTTGAAAAAGGCTACTTTGCAAGCAATTCTGAAAGGGGTTCAAACTAATCGTCGCCAGGTTATCATGGTTCCTCCGAAAGAGACTCCGAGTGCTGACAAGGTCATTCCCACAGCGACTGGGATAGTAATCGAGGAGGTAATCGCTACAAGCCCTCGGACTACCCCGTCTGTCATCAATGGTGCCTCTGCCTCGGCCCTGGTCCCTGCAGCCTTGAGTGCTGGTGCTGCCTCGGAATTTGTTCTTTCAACTTGCTCTTCGCCGAAGGCTGCGTTTAGTGCCTCTACCTCAGCGGTAGCCACCTCCGCGAATGTTTTTGGTGAGCCCTCTGTTCTTTCCTTGGATAAGATTGTTACACCAGTGGACCTCCTTTGTCCCCAAGGAGATGGTTCGTACGTTAAAATGGATTCTTCAAAACAGCTCGTCGCCGGATTTCCGCAGAGTTCTATGTTTCCGCCTGCTCCTAGTTATGCTTGCAGATACAGGCAATCTTATACTGCCGAGAGGTTTAAAGATGTCTTGTATGAAAATTATTGTCCCGGCGAGTTTACTACCGAGGTTGCAACTCGCTTTGAGGCTCATGCGTCGGATCCCTTAGGCCATCCTTTAGACCTGGATTTCTGCAAAAAGCTTGGCGATCTCTTCGGAGGTGACTGTCCTCGAGCCGAGTATAATCTTCGTCATCCTCCTTTGTCTTATGAGGAGAATTTGGCCATGGATCAGGCGGTGAGTTATGTTGTTGTTGCTCATGTTGATGTTATCGAAACTTTTTTGCTAATCTATTGTTGCCATTTTTACTAGGGCGATTATCATGCCACTGGTCTTCTATCCTACAACTTTGATCAAGCTGGTGAAAACGAGTACTATGAACGAGAGTTTTATCGGATGCAGGAGGAGCTTGCCCAGGAGAAGCTTCGCAGTGCTGAGGCGAAGAAACAATCGATATGTAAGTCCACTTTTTTCCCTGAATGTTTTTGGGAGCATCTGTTTGCTGCCGTATTGCTAAGAACAGGTTTGCTACTTGCTTTTGAAAAGGCGAGCTGGAGAAGCTCGAGAAGAAACTGCAAGAGACTCAGTTGACTATTGATCGGTTTCGAAATGGCCAACACTCATTTCAAATTGCCTCAAGCAGTGAAGGCTATCTTAATGATAGCGCGACGCTGTTGGAAGAGAGGGATAAGGCTTTGGAAGATGTGGAGTATTATAGGCTGAAAAGGCAAGAGGCCGAAAGAACTTATGTAGATGAGATAAGGAAGGGGGATCAAACCAAACGCCTTCTCGAGGAAATGAGAAATAGAAACGCGTTGTTGTCCCGGGAAAACCATTTTTTCCAAATGGATGTGACTCGACTGACGCAAGAGCGAGATGTCGCTCGTTCGGAGAGGTCAGTCAGTGTCTCTGGTAGGGTTGTAATTGAAAAGTTAGAGAGGGATATCAGGGATTTGAAGACGCAGCTGTCTACATATAAGAATGTTAATAAGGAGCTAGTTACTGCGAATGATGTTCTAAATAGGAGTTGTATCGATAAATGCCGAGAGCTTGCCTCGGCAAATAAGACGAACGTTCAGACTGCTGCTCTTGTCAATGAGTACCGCATAGAATTAGCCAAAAGCGGGGTCCTTACTTCGGAGGATATCCGAAAGAATGCCTCAGTGCCTCGCTATACTAATCAGCACCAGGTTGCTGAATATATGGTTTTCAAAGAAAGTAGGGAGCTTACCCAAATTTACTGTTCTGCTTACTTCATGGCTCCTAGTTAAGTCGCTGTGTTGTTATTCTTATGTTTGTTGTTTTTCGCTTTCAGGTATCGAAGCTGATTTGAAGAAAAAGGTTATTGACGCCGAGGTAGCGAGACACGATGCCACAAGTCAACTGGTGACTGAATCCGAGCTGAAGCTGGAAGCCGAGAGAAAGGTTAGGCAGTTGACCAAAGAATTATCCGAAGAACGCCAGCTTCGTACAGCTGATTCGGCTAGGCTTGCCCAAGAGCTTGAGCGCGAACGCCGACGTCGTTCTGAAGAGATGACGAACCATGCTAAACTGTTATCCGAAGAAAGGGAGCTTCATCTTAAACATCAAGCGCGCGTGAGGGACCTGGTGGTCGGGTTTGGCCTCGTGCGCCATGAGTTAAGACATGGTCAAGCTGTGGAGGAACTTCTTTCTCAATCTGCTCTTACTTCGGCCTTTGCTACTAGCAGGGCATGCCGAAAGCATGGTCGCTTTATTTTTAGAACCATCGGTGTTGAACCTCCTACTTATGGCGCTATTGGTGCGCATGATTCGGATGTCGTATCTCCCATTGATGAGTATCTGCTTCCTCAGGAAGTTTATGTGGGTTTAGCTAGAGATGAGCTTCGAAAGAGAGGCCTTCTGGAGAATTTTTTAAGGGTAGCTAACGGTGGTAAAGGCAATGATGGTGCTCGGGATGGAGATTCAAGGAGTCTTAATAATGCCGCCGAGGGTACCTGTGATGGCCCGTGCGAATCCGTTCAGGGCTCCGAGGACAGTCTTCGTGGTGGTGCCGATTGTTCGAAAGATAATTCTTCCCTTTAGCTTGTGTATCTGTGTTTTTCCTTTGTAGTTGTGTCCGCGCCATTTTGCTTATACGCTCATTTTTTGCTATCACACTTTGTGTCCTGTATTTGCACACATATATATATATAGAGAATTTATTTTGTTTAAATGTTATGCCCCCCCTCGGGACTGTTTTTTGTTTTGAGAGGGTCCTTTGGCCGAGGAATTTGCTTGTGAATGCAAGCAAATCTACTGCCTCGGGGTTCCATCTTCCTCTATAGGTAGATGTTAATCCCATTTATCGTCCCCTCGGCGCCCGAGAACGTGCCGTCCTCGTGGCCGTTTGGTAGTGAGTACGAATGTATCGTCAGCTTTTGTGGCCTCGATTCTAAGTGCTCACCGCTAACGGGGTGTCTTGTGGGTAGAGGACCGTGCCATATAACTCGTAGGGCCCTTACGATTTATATGGTCATCGGCTCTGTGCCTGCCATTTGAGGACTTTTTATTTGTTTGGCGATTTTTGCCTTTGGCGTTACAGCCTGTTTGGCGTTTTTTGCCTTTGGCGTTACAGCCTGTTTGGCGTTTTTTGCCTTTGGCGTTACAGCCTGTTTGGCATTTTTTGCCTTTGGCGTTACAGCCTGTTTGGCGTTTTTTGCCTTTGGCGTTACAGCCTGTTTGGCGTTTTTTGCCTTTGGCGTTACAGCCTTTGCGATGGTGTTGACAGTATTGGGAGTTTGACTTCGGTTGGAGTTACATCAATGAGTGCGATTTTCATTTATTAAATTTCTTCGGATGTTCCTTACAAATGGAATTACTTTCTTAAACCAAGTGTTTCATGTGCCTCCCCTCCACCGGGGTTTTCAACCTTTGTCCTTCAAGGTTAACTAAGCTGTAAGTATCATTATCAAGTTGCTTTTCAATGACAAACGGGCCGATCCAGAAAGGCTCTTGCTGGATGCTGTTGCCTTCGCTAGACTCGCCTAACTGTTTATTCGGAGTCTGGAGGTTAGTTGTTGCTACGAGGAATTGTTCTATGTTTTGTGGATGCTGGTTCTCTTTGCTTCCCTCTTGTTTCACATTTAGCATCCCCGCTTCGGTATCAGCTATGAACTGATCTATACTTTCATCCGATATCTTCGGGCTCTTGGCTTGTTCCGAGCATTCTTTGCTTGCTTCTCTTGCTTGTACATCGATTTCATGACATGCCCGAGCCTCGGTAGGGTCACCTCTGATTTCAGCAATCCCTGTTGGTGTTGGGAACCTGATCTTTTGGTGCAAAGTAGATGCAACACCCATGATGCTATGCAACCATGGTCTACCCACGATGGCATTGTAAGGGGAATCTATGTCCACCACGCAGAATAGAGTTGGTTGTTTTTCGCTACCAGCATGAACTGTGAGCATTAATTCTCCTCGGGGAGTCGACGGCTTCCCGTTGAAACCAAATATGTTGTAGACCGAAGGTACCAAAGCAGCTTTCTTGCCCTTCATTTTGTCGAACGTCTGTCCGAATAATATGTCCACAGAACTCCCAGGGTCCACCAATACTTTAGTCATGGCTATTTTCCCCATTTGAAGGGTAATAACCAAAGGATCATTATGCATTCTGCCCTTGTTGGGGATGTCTGCCGCTGAAAAGAACACTGGCTGCTTCTGCCATTCCTCCAAGCGAGTCCTCGTGACTACACTGAATATTTCTTGTCCATCCAAGTCCCTTTTGTGGATAGGTCCAGTCTGGATTCCTTCTAGTCCCTTCGTATGAACAATTGAGTTGCAGGCTCTGAACCTTGGAATATCTCTGTCGATGGTAATAACATAGGCTTCGTGCTTTGCCTCTTCCTTGGGTTGTGGTTGGTTAGGGGGTGCTTGCGGCAGCTCCAGAAGGTGTTTAAATTGTCCTCTAGCAATAAAGAAATAAATTTGATCCTGCGCCGTGACGCAATCCTCGGTGGTGTGTCCATGGAATTTATGAAATTGACAATAGTCCCTTGAGTTTTTTGTGTGTTTAGGTTGGTTTCCTCTGCTTCGAGGATATCTCATTTCGCTCGCGTACTCCGACTGTTCGATGGCCCGAAGGGCGTCCTCAATGGGAACGCAGAGCTTGGGAAGTTTCCTATCATGGAATGCAGGAAATCCTGGCTTCGTCGCCCCGAATTTTCGGTTTCCTTGCCCTTGCTGACTGTTGTTTCCCTCGAACTCCCCCCGAGGGTTGTTTCCTCTGCTATCAGGGTACTTTCTGTTATCATGGCACTTGCCATCACCAAATTTTCCTTCGCTCCCATATCGACCGCTGTCATCCTGTCTTTCCCGCTTCGATGGGTCCCCGAAGTGAGTGCCCGTTGCTTGTCCTCGATCTTCGAGTGATAGGTTGTTTATCGAATGAACTTGTTTTAAGATAGTTTCCATTCCCAATGCTGCTTGTTCTTTTATTTCCTCCAAGGTGATTCGTTCCTTTTGGTACTTTCGCAGGTCCTGCAGTGTTTCGAGGTTCTTCGAGAAGAGTCTGTCGTATAGAGGGTGATTTTTGTCTAGAGCGTTAAGAAATGCTCGCACTTTGTCCTTTTCAGTGGCTCCATTCCCGACCTCTACACACTGCTCGGTCCACCTGCTTGTTAGGCTTTTGGTTGATTCTCCTGGGCGTTCCCGAATGCTGAATAGTTTTTCCACCCCAGGCCTTGATGAGTTGTTATAGAGGAAATGTAATACAAAAACTTTGGAGAGCTCCTCGAAGGAAGAAATCGAGCCAGCTGCGAGATTGTCGTACCAGGCGAGGGCCTCTCCTTTTAAGCTAGAAGGAAAATATTTGCAGAGCACTTCATCTCTATTGGCGTAAGCCAGAAAAACTCGGAGGTACATTTTGACATGTATGGTAGGGTCTCCCGATCCGTCGAAGATGGAGGTGAAAGTGGGCATTGTGCATTTTACTGGAATTGGTAATGAAAGAATTGCTGGGCTTAGTGGTGACCGATTGACATCGTTCATGGCTTGTGTGAGTTTAATCCTGTCACTCGATTGGATTTGGTTGTCGAAAATTTCTGCTCGGAGTGCTTTGATTTGATCCATCATCACTTGCTGCAGGGCTCTTGCCTCGGCATCTCTCTTCGTTTGATTTCCTTCGCTGAATGTATGCATGCTTGCCTTTGTGTATGCCGGAGGTTCGGTCTTCTTGCTAGATACCGTAATTCCGTGGCCTTTGCTGGTGCTGTAAGGGTAGAAAATGCCTTTGCATAGTAATAGCATCCTAAGGGCTAAGATGTATCGAAAGGACACTCATGAGAAGTAGGGAATCAGCAATGAAAGTTGTGGGCGAAGTATATTCTACCAGTGCATAGCGGCGAGACGTAAGGCCACCAGCGGAGTAAGATCGGTGTAGCGTGGGAAGGTGATAAGTAGGTGAGAAGTAGTTGAGCATTCATTACTCGTCAGAACGGATAGATTGTCAGGGTTGACTTGTTGACTCAGTGGGAGCCTCGTCAGCAATCCTTATCCTAAAGAAGACTTACCCGCTGGTAGTAATACTATCTCGGCGACATACTTTGTCGGCGGGTAGAGACAAATCAGTGTCAGAGCGTAGCTTGTCTGTATTAGCTGTATAGCACTAATGTAAATCTTGTATAAATAGCGAGGGATGCCTCTGAGAAAGGGGTTGGACACATTTCGGATTGGTCTAGAGAGAGGAAAAGTATTCCACTTGCTCTCTATAGCCCAAGGCTGAAATTAGGGTTCTTGTTGTGAGTAAAACACTGAGAAGATTAGCAAGGTAACTAAGAATTGTAATCATACTTATACTAGTGGAATCCTTGGATGTAGTCCTTACCTAAGGGCGAACCAAGTAAATCATCTTGTCAAATATCTCTAACCTTACTCTCTTTCATATTTCCTATGTTATATGCTAGATGAATGTTTAGGTGTGATTGTGTGTATGTTTGTGTATGTTATTTGGGTGTACTGTGTAAGATCTAACCATTGGGATTTTGCACAGTTACATTTTGGCGCTGGAAAAGGTTTTGAACTTGTGTTTCTTTGATTTTGAGTATAATTTGAGATGTTATCATATGTTCTTTGTTTCTATATATGGTATGATATATGAGTTTTAGAGCTCGCCGTTATGGTCAGTAGATTCTTCATGCTATTTTGAGATGTTATGTTCGCCTATGTAGAATTTCTTCATGCTTTTGCTTCTGTTTTTGCTATATATGGTATGCTATGCAGCGTGTTATAAGGATTCTCCTATGGATATTGCTAAGATTAGAAAGTATAAAGTATTTTTAGTATGCTATGGCGATGGATCTGGATTCTTAGTAAACATTTTTTACCATTTATAGAAATCTTGCTATGTTAGGTATTATTATGCTTATAGACAAGGGTTGGCCGACCTGTTTTGGCAAAACTTATCACATATTTCACCTTTTTCACATAAGCAGTAGAGAAAATTGGTTATAAGGATAGAAAAATGTTATTTTTGAGTATGAATTCCTCTCGGAAAATGCAAATATAGATACATATTTCCGGCAAAGTATCTTTTCCGGCGAGTAGTAGAAACTGTAGACTCATGAAGGAAATGGTATGCTAAAAATCATTTCGAAAATTTTCTTAAAATATCTACCGTACTAGCAGTTTGATCTGAAAATCATAATACCGTAAGATGTTTTTACAATCCTTGTCATGATTAGGTTATCATATGCACATCACGTGGTTTAAAGCTGTTCTTTTTGTCTCTCATTCATTAACATTCTGAAAAGCGACCCAACTAACTTATTTGGCATTTACCCACAGTACTAACAGAGCAATACTGTCAGGAAGTGTGTTTGTCTTCTTTTACAGAATCTCGACGAATGGGTCCAAGAGGAAGAAGCGATAAAGCCCCGGCGGGTAGGCCTCCTCGGCATCCTATCCCTCCTACACCAGCGACATTCCCCAGTGGTCACAACACTAGAAGCAGAGCAATAGAATCAGTAGGTCCAGTGGATCCTAATTTGGCAAGCTCATCTCGCCGATCACCTGTCCAGCGAGTAAATCGCCAAGAAGAAGTTTACATGGAGGATATTACTCATTTTGAGAATGCAGAAAGATCACCTGAGCCTAATCCAATGTTAAGGAGAATTAGTAGTGAAGCAGAAGCAAATGCTTGCGGCGAGAAGATTGATGGTAGAAGATTTACCATGGGCGAAACATCGAATGCAGGGGAAGCAGCTCAAAACGCACTCGCAGCGGGCACAGTAGCAGCTAACGTTCAGCAGCAATTGGTACAAGATGTCGGCGAAACACTTCATGCAGCAGAAGAAGCTCCAGCGGTGGTGGCAGAAACTCCGCAGGCGGCAAGTAGAAATGGTATAGCGATAGCTCCTGGCGCCACTGTAACTCGCCCAGTGGTGATAGCAGATAACACTGGATCCACAAATACCACAGAAGCATTGCTAAGGCAAATTCTTGAGGCCAATAACAGGCAGGCGGATCAAGTGCAGAGGCAAATGCAATTGCAGATGGAGACGGTACTTCAGAGTCATAGAGAATTGATGGCGGCACAAAATAAAGCTCACGCGTCCCACTCGCACTTGACTCGCCATGCCTCCCATGTACATTCATCTCGTCATGGGTCCCATGCACATTCATCTCGCCATGAGTCTCATTCTCATACAACTCGCCGAGTTGAGAAGAGTGGGACCAGTACAACAGGAATGTCAGATTCGACGGCGAAGTACGATGAGAGAGGCAGAAGGTTGAATATGCCGGGAAAAGATGATAAAGATCATAGCAGTTCTAAGCGGCAGCATAAAGTAGACAAAGAGATGAAGAAGGATCTTCGCCGATTAAAGCATAAAGTGGAAGCGTTGAGCGGATCTTCAAGGGAATCGAAATATAGGGTTGCATTGTCAGAGGCGCAAAAAACACCCTTTCATGAAAGTATCACATATGGGTTCGTGTCTCCTAAGTATTCTACGCCTAAATTCACCTCCACCTATGACGGAACGGGAGATCCTTCGCAACACTTAAAAGCTTATAAGCGAGATATGGCGGCTTGGATAGGATCAGATCCCATAATGTGTATGGCATTCCCCGCTACACTCAAAGAGGAGGCCTTAACTTGGTTTGATGGGCTCAAAGAAGGAAAAATCAGATCTTTTGAGAAGTTGGAATGTAAATTCTTACGTGCTTTTATTCAGAACAACAGAAGTCGGCCGGGCGTGGAAAGATTATTCAACATTAGGAGAAGGCACATGGAGACTTACAAAAGTTTCATTCAAAGATGGAGGAAGGCAAGCAGTGAAGTGGGGTCAGAAGTATCAGAAAAGGAGAAGATAAGGTCATTTCTTAGCGGTATGGAGACGACAGATCAATTATACCAAAAGCTATTTTGGGACATGCCAAAGGACCTGCTAACCTTGAGGGCAATGCAGGATGAATGGTTAAATTATGAAGAAATCAGAGAAGAGGAGCTTCGCTTGAAGAAGGAGAGAGCAAAGCAAATTCACTCGATCAATAGTTTCTCGCCGGAAGATCAAGAAGAAATTAAGAAAGAATGGCTGAAGGCGGAACAGCGAAAATTAACGCAGAATCCTTCTTCGGCGATAATAATACCTGAAGCAGAAAGGCAACAACAACAAGTTACTCCTGAACATCATTGGAATTCGCAGAAGCGAGAGAACTATGATGGGCGTGATAAGCAAGATAATAGAGGAGGAAACTATGGAAGAGGAGGAAGAGACAATCGGCGAAATGGGAATGGCGAAAGAAGATACAATGGAGATAACAGAAAATTTGGCAGAGGCAACCAACAGCCTTTCCAAGATGCTACTCTACCAAAGTTGCGTGTGACTTACACAGATGCATTCGGCCAAATCGAAAGTTCAAACTGTAGGGATGATATCCGTTACCCTTATAACAGAGGGAACCCAAGGGTCCCGCCGACCAATACCAATTCCTTTTGTCAATTCCATCAGTTTCATGGCCATACAACTGAGAACTGCACCGGCGTACAACAAGAAGTGCATCGATTCATCCGCTTGGGAAAATTCCAGGAATTTTTAGAGTTACCACCGCCACCTCCTATCATGGTCCAACCAATTCAAGCCATTCCCGCGCAGACTCCAAAGGTGTATGAAGTTAAGGTTGAGCGAGATTTGTTGGAATTAGATTGCTTTTCCATTGTACACTCAAAGATCACTAGAGATGAATTTCATGATAATGTTCTATCTCGGGTGCATAAGCGAGATAGAATGGGAAATGAGATCTGTAGTGTCGCCGCTAAACAAGAGCCATTGCAAGAATGGATGAAAGCATGTGTTGGGTTTTCCGCCGAAGAGATTCCTCCAGAGGGAAGAAATCACAACAACCCCTTGGTTCTCACTATTCAGATGGGAGAGTTCAGACTGCCGAAGGTGCTTATCGACCCAGGAAGTTCTGTGGATATCCTCTTTAATACTGCCTTTGAAGCAATGAGGGCAAAGGACGATAAAATTCCATCGCCGACTGTTTCCTCCTATAACATTTATGGGTTTAATGACATCGCTTCTAAGCCAAAGGGCGAGATTGAATTTAAGGTTAAGATTTGCGACGATTACTTCTTGAAAACCACACTCTGTATTGTGGATGTTGACTCGCCGTATGCAGCCATTCTGGGAAGACCATGGCTCCACAGCTTGAAAGGGGTCCCTTCTACTTACCATCAGCGTTTAAGATTCCCCACACCATTTGGAGTCGCCGAATATGTTGGAGATTTAGCAGTGGCAAAGGCATGTAATTCGGCGGATGTGCAGATACGAGAAAATCGAAAAACGAAGATTGCCGAGAAAAAGAAGCTCGGCAAGGAAGCAATTAAGGAACAAGAGATTCTAGACTTCATCGCCAATCCAACCACATATGTGCATTCAACAAACTCGGTAGAAGACTCGGCGAAGTCTGGAGGTAAGACCTTATAGCAATTAAAGGAACCATCGCCGATGGGAGAACCAGAACTACATTTTACGGCGGTGGAACCCACAAAGGATGTTAATATCGGCGATGATCAGAATCCAAAGATGGTAAAGATTGGTACTCTGCTAAACGAAGATGAATCTGCGAAGTTACAAGCGCTACTTAAAGAATATATTGATGTCTTGGCTTGGGGCATGAATGAAATGCCAGGTATTGACCCGGCGATAGCATGTCATAAATTAGATATTGATCCAAAGATTAGACCATTCAGGCAAAGGATAAGGAAATTGGCTCCAGCTTATAAAGAAGCAGTAGAGGCAGAACTTGACAAAATGAAGGCGTCAGGCGTGATAAGGCCGGTGCAATATCCACAATGGATAGCTAACATGGTGGTAGTGCCTAAGAAGAACAAGGGAGTTAGAATCTGCATCGACTTTAGTGATCTCAACAGAGCCTGTCCCAAGAACAGTTTCCCGCTGCCAAGTATTGACCAAACGGTAGACGCTACATCTGGCCACGAGTTGCTGTCATTTATGGACGGTTATTCGGGGTATAACCAAATACCTTTGGCAGAAGAAGATCAGAAGCATACCGCTTTCTTTTCCACTAAAGGATTATTTTGTTACACTCGAATGCCATTTGGACTCAAGAATGCTGGCGCTACTTACCAAGAAATGGCGCAAAAGATGTTTGAAAGATGGAGAGGGAAGACAATGGAAGTATATGTGGACGATATGCTGGTTAAGAGCAAGAAGAAGCAAACTCACGTGGAAGACCTCCGAGAAATATTCAACCATATGCGTATTACTAAGTTAAAGATTAACCCGGCGAAATGTGTTTTTGGCGTGACTTCAGGAAAGTTCTTGGGATATGTCGTCACAAAGAAGGGAGTGGAAGCTGACCGAGCAAAGATTAAGGCAATTATAGATATGCCTTCGCCGGTAACAGTAAAAGATGTTATGCGGCTCAATGGGACTTTGGCGTCTCTCAACAGATTCATATCAAGGTTCTCCGATAAATGCAAACTATTTTTCCAGACTTTGAAAAAAGGAGAAAAGTTCGATTGGACCGAGGCACATGAAGCAGCCTTTCAGGGCATCAAAAAGTATCTCGCTACTCTCCCAGCAATTCAGCCACCTGAACACGGCGAGGAACTCAGAGTATATCTCGCTGCAACATCTTTCGCCATAAGTGCAGTACTTGTAAGGACCAAAGGTGGAGAAACACCCATATATTATATCAGCAGAACGCTGCAAGGGGCAGAGAAGAATTACACTAAGATAGAGCAGTTGATCTTGGCGTTGGTCTTTACATCTCAGCGGTTACGTCCATACTTTCACGCTCATCCCATTGTAGTTCTCACCAAAACTCCTATAGAGTCAATCTTGCACAGCTCTCAGCGGGTGGGACGTATCGCCAAGTGGAATCAGCAGATTGAGCAGTTCGGCGTCCAATATGAAATACGAACGGCTCAGTGGTCACAAGTTATTGCGGACTTCCTCGCCGACTTCCCGATTGATGAAGAAGAAGAGATTGAAGAAATCCCATCCTCTTTGGACGAGCAAGAACATGAAGTGCCAGACTTATTGAAGTGCAGACCTGATGGATGGGAGGTTTATGTAGATGGTTCATCTAATAAAGAAGGAAAGGGAATCGGAATCGTTCTCATCTCGCCGAAAGGAGCAAGTATAGTACATTCGCTAAGGCTAGAATTCCCGGCGACTAACAACGAGGCAGAATATGAAGCAGTCATTCATGCAATGCGAATACTCATCGAAATGAAAATTAGCAATGTTAGAGTGACAAGTGACTCTCAGCTGGTGATTCGACAAATATCTGGACGATACCAGACTGCAGACCCATCCATGCAGAAGTACCTAAAACTTGCTAGGGAGTATGCCCAGAGGATCATAGGCATCAAGTTTCGTCACATCTGCAGAAAAGATAACAGGCACGCCGATGCATTGGCGTTCATCTCCTCAATGATGACAGATCCAGATGTTACTTCAATAGCTATTGAAAGACTGATGCAGTCATCGGTAACAGCGCCAAGGCAAAGAGAAGTATTAACAGTAAGCACTGAAGAATCAGCAGAGACAGATTGGAGATCGCCGATACGGTATTACTTGGACCACTTAACTTTGCCAGGAAATCAAATTTTAGCTCATCAGGTCATTAGTCGCTCGGCGAACTATGAGCTCCGAGATGGAATCTTATATCGCCGGTCCTTCTCTGGACCCCTGCTGCGATGCGTATCAAGGGAAGAAGGCAGAGAATTGTTAAAAGAAATCCATGAAGGAGACTGTGGAAATCATGGTGGCCAAAGAGCTTTAGCCTTGAAGGTTAGAATGCAGGGATACTATTGGCCTTGGATGAATAAAGATGCAAAAGAATATGTTCAGCGATGCAAACCATGCCAGCTGTATGGAAGAAGAATTAAGGCGCCGGCAACATCTTTAAATTCAGTGCTCAGCCCTTGGCCTTTCGCCAAGTGGGGCATTGATATTATTGGACCGCTGACTACAGGCTCTGGACAGCGGAAGTATATCATTGTGGCGACAGATTATTTCACCAAGTGGTGTGAAGCCAAGGCCATCCGGAAGAAAACAGGACAAGAAGTATTCACATTCATTTGGGAAAACATATTCTGCAGATTTGGTGTGCCGGCGGAGATATGTACAGACAATGGGAAGGAATTAGTTGGCGACAATATAAGAAAGTTACTCGCCCATTACAGCGTCAAGCTGGGAAAATCAACTCCCTTATATCCTCAGAGTAACGGCCAGGCGGAAGCCACCAATAAGACTATTGGAATGGGGCTGAAGAAAAGACTGGAGAAGCATAAAAAGGCGTGGTGTGAACATTTACACAATGTCTTATGGTCATATAGAACTACGGTTCGAGATGCAACTGGAGCATCTCCTTTCTTACTCACTTTCGGTGCTGAGGCAGTACTTCCATCTGAAGTAATCCTGCCCACTACAAAGCATGAGGCATGGGAAAAGAATTTGAATACAGATCTAATCTTAGCCAAGCTAGATGACTTAGAAGAGCAGCGGCTGATCGCCCTTACACACATGGAGAATTATCACCGGCGGCTGTCAAGAGAATACAACAAGCGGGTAATTCCAAGAGAATATCTACCCGGCGAGTTGGTACTTCGAGAAATTCCCCCCTCTCAGCGAGAAGGATGCAGGAAATTGGAGCCTGTATGGGATGGACCCTATGTGGTCAAAAGAGTGGCTGGGCGTATGTATTGATTGATGAGCATGGCGTACAACTCGAACATCCATGGAACGCCAGGTTCCTCAAGAAATACTATCCTTGAGAAAGCAATGTAAAAGTCCGAAGTCTTGGGCGGGTATAATACCCAAGAAATCTTATTAACTGATGTAACACAGCAGCGAATAAGATCCGGGGACGTAGGTTTGCTATCATGCGCCGAACCCCGTTAACAAATGTTTGTGTCACTTGCATTTCTCGTTCACTGGGTAGTATAACTACAGTGATGGCTAAAACTTA
>JAJJMA010182706.1:0-10758 GCA_023529015.1 Papaver nudicaule
TGAGCGAGGAAGGATTTGATTGTTTGTCGTTTGGGTTATGGATATTGATTTCCGTGTTTAGACTTTAATGCGTGTATTAATGGCTGATTCTGTATAAATAGCTGGGGTATGTGTTTTGTTTCCAGGTTATTTGGTTTGTTTGCATTCTCCCATTTTTTGTTTTGCAGATACTTGTGTATATGGCGCTATCTCGCGAGGAGGTTGTTGATGAAATTCATCGTTTGCGTAGGGCGAGCTTTGTTTTGCCTATAGTAGTTGCCTACTTTGGGAAGTTATCGGATGATTCTTGCCTTGAGTTTGCCGAAGTGAACTCCTTAGTGGAGAGGATGAGACTATCTGGGCGCGAACCTGATGAGGCTTCTTTAGAGCGCCTTCGGGGCTGTAGGGCGCGACGGGTATTCTTTACTTTGAGTTTGTATGACATCTCTCGCACTCTGCGCATAATAAATGTATCATTGACCCGTGCTTTCGTATTGTTTCGTTCGTTTCGGAGTCGAAGTGTCTAGAAGGGGTGTTTTATAGCTAATGGGGCTGTCTTTTCGATTTTTGTGCAACAATAAATGTAACCTTTGAATGTTGACCCTTGAATGTGTACATATATACGTGTTCTTTTCTAATTTTTTCTTTCATCCCCTCTTCTTTTTTCTTTCCTCTTTCTTGCAAACAAGCTCAAATGGCGTTTCGTTTACGCGGTTATTTTGTAACCTTGTCCTCGGCGCCATCTATGTCCGCTCCTTTGGATCTGGAACGTGAAATCGGTCGACTGGAATCAGTCATGGAAGAAATGGAACTGTTGGTTGCGCATAGGCGAGAAGATTATGAAGCTCTTCAGCAGATTTGGAATGACCATCACGCTGAGTGGGAGGCCGCTTGTGTTGCTGGCCATGCTCCTGGTGTTTAGTCTGGTTCTCATAATGAAACAGGGCTTCGTCGGCGGATGGACAGGACTCACAGTCGCTGTACCAGCGCTCTCAGTAGCCTCTTGGAGGCCGATCGTTTTGTTAGGGATGTTGACGAAGAGCTTGAGCGTTGTAGACGCGCCATGGCTGTAGGCGCGGTCATGCCGCTGGTTTAATCCTTTTTTCCTCATGTAGATGCCGTATATGGCCTGTTTTTAATTAATGCAAAAGCGTTTTATGGAACACGTGTCATTCATGCCCGGAGCGGCTTTCTTAAATTTAAATGCCCCAATTCTGACAGTATAAAATCGTTTGAATTTGTCATTTTGCTTCCTTTTTTTTCCAGTCAATCATGGCATCTTTGGATGGTTTGTGGGTATTAGCTCTCCCTGCTACTCCTGGCGCACTGGCTCGTGCTAATCTTGAGAAAAAGGCAAAGCGCTTACGTGATGTCCTCTTAGAGACTAGAGATTTACTCCATTCGCATGAGCAGCGATGCAAGGACATACGCGCGGCCCTGTCTGATCAATGTGAGACTATGGGGTTAATTCGTCGTGCGAGCGCGGATTCAATTTTACGAGGTAAAGCGCATCATCGCTATAACGACCTCGTGCAACAGCTTTCCAAAGAAGAAGATTATGTGGAATATGCGCGGGATTCTGTTGATTTTGTCGTAAAGCGCGTTGTTGAATGTGAGGCCGAGCTGGCCAAATTGACTAAGGCCTGATATGAGTGGTAGTGTTCCTTATGCTTGTGAGGGTATGCTCTTCTGTAGCCAGCTAATTTTCTTTATATTTGCTTAGTATTGTAAAAGAGAGGCGGGGTTTGTTACGGACGCCTTTGTTTATATTATCAACTTTTTGATTAATTGTATATGTGCCACGTGGGCTAGTGTTGTTGATGTGTTGTGTTGGATTAATTGTGAATATGAAGTGTGTTCAGTGCGCTCCTGAGGCAGCGTGTTCAGTGCGCTCCTTATGGGTTTTCGGTGCCCAATCGACCAGGGTGATCAGTGCCCTTATGTTAAATCGATTTTGTTGTAAGAGGAAGCGTGTTCAGTGCGCTCCTGAGGCAGCGTGTTCAGTGCACTCCTTATGGGTTTTCGATGCCCAATCGACCAGGGTGATCAGTGCTCTTGTGTTAAATCGATTTTGTTGTAAGAGGCAGCGTGTTCAGTGCGCTCCTGAGGCAGCGTGTTCAGTGCGCTCCTTATGGGTTTTCGGTGCCCAATCGACCAGGGTGATCAGTGCCCTTGTGTTAAATGGATTTTGTTATAAGAGGAAGCGTATTCAGTGCGCTCCTGAGGCAGCGTGTTCATTGCGCTCCTTTTTGGGTTTTCGGTGCCCATAAGACCAAAAATTGATTATAGAAAACTGGGTAGGGCGCATGTTGTCTTTGTTCTCTTTTATTTCAGAGGTCTACATATAGTAAGATAAATAACAATAAACAGGTAGAGCGATTGCCATTATCCTCTGGCTTTATCCGCTTATGCATAGTATAACTTAATCCATTTACCATTGATCGGAGTATCGATCTCCTTGCCACTCATGTGGTTGAGGTAGTAGTAGCCGCTTTCCGCAATTTTCCGCACTATGTAAGGCTCGCGCCAATTTGCTGCAAATTTCCCAGCTTTTGCCTTTCGCTGCACGTGCTTTGCGATTTTTAACACAATATCACCAACCTCGAACGAGCGCGGTATTACCTTTTTGTTATAGTAACGCGCTTTGGTGGCTCTGTAAGTTTCAGCGAAATGTTCCGCCCTCGCCCTGCGTTCTGCAAGCGCATCGAGATGCGCGATTCTGCCTACATCGTCTGGTTCCGTGTGGCTAGCCATTGCTACTATAGATGATGGTACCACCACTTCAGCCGGCAAGATGGCATCCTCCCCATATACTAAGGAATAGGGAGACGCCCCTGTTGAACTCCGCTTGGAGATCCTGTAAGCCCATAGTGCTAGGGGCAACTGATCGTGCCAGCTTCTGTGATGATCGTGGACGGTTTTGCTCAGAATCCTTAGTAACGTTTTGTTAGTGGACTCTGCCAATCCATTCCCTTGCGGGTAGTATTCAGTCGACGCGTGCTGCTTTATATGATATTTGGCTAGTAGATCAGCCACCTTCTGGTTGATAAAGGAAGTACCATTGTCCGAGCGAATGATCATAGGCGCGCCGAATCGACAAATGATGTGCTCTTTGATGAACGCAGCAATGGTTTCTCCTTCGTAATTCCGCAGAGGCGCTGCTTCTACCCACTTGGTTGAGTATTCCGTGGCCATGATTATGTATTTGTGCCTCCCTGAGGATAGAGGATTTATAGGACCAATTAGGTCCAGACCCCAACTGTGGAAGGGCCACGGAGCAACTACACTATGTAATTCTTTGTGTGGCGCTTGGATGACATTTCCATGGAGCTGGCAGACGTCGCATTTTCTTACGAAATCTGCAGTATCATCCTCCATGGTGGGGCAGTAGTATCCTCCTTCGTGAATATGTATGAACAATTTACGCTTTCCCTGATGTTCCATTTCGTGCGCTTTGGTCATCACTAGCTGCGTCTCTTCTTTATTTAGGCATCTTAGAGCTCCGTTGTTAAAGCTCCTCCTATACAATACTCCATCATTGATGAAGAAACGCGCCACCTTCTTCTTTATTACCAAGGCGTCCACATCATCGCCTGGGAGTAACCCGTTCCTTAATTAGTTAATGTATGGCTGCCTCCAGTCCAGCTCTTCAACTGTACAGACCTCCGATGGTTGTGGTGGCCACTGACATTCCGCGCAATTGTTCTGTAGAGTCGCAGCCTGTGTCGCCATTTCAGGCCAGTAGTACCCTTTCCTTTGCAGTCGTCTGTATAATGGAATTACTCCCGAGTGCCCGCAGGTTTCACAATGGACTTTGTTTAAGAGGCCCGTTGCTTCTTGATTCCCTACGCATCGTGCTAGGGATCCACCCGCCATCCGGTAATATAACTGCCCTTTGATAATCACAAAGGATTTCAGTCTTTTGAACAATATTGACCTTTCTTCTTTTGGCTTTCCCATCTCCCTCATGATTCCTTTTCTCCAGTCATTTTCTTCTTCGAATTTCATCCCTCGTAGCCATGTGTTAGGAAGCTCTTGCCTATGTATAGTAATCGAGACTTCATCTTTGCCATTCAAGTTAATTTTTTCCGCTAGTGTTGCCAAAGCGTCAGCGTGTCTGTTCATGGCTCTTCCCGTGCGCCCCATCTCTATGCGAGTAAACTTAGCCATCTGTTCCTGCGCTTCCGCACGGTAAGGCGCTAGACGTTCTTCTTTGACGTGAAATTCCCCTTCTGCTTGGCTCGTGACTAATTTTGAATCACCACGCACGTGGAGTCGGTGAAGCTCCATCCGCTCTGCCAGCTTGAGTCCTATTAAGAATGCCTCGTATTCAGCCATGTTGTTACTACAGGCGAAATCCAGCTTAAAAGCAAATGATAATAACTCCTTTTCTGGTGTTACAAACACAATGCCCTCGCCTCCATATGTTCCGTATGACGACCCATCAAAGTACATGTCCCACGCATCTTCTTCTTCGAGTTCGGCCACTTCCCCAGGGATATCATCATGGATATCAGCCTCGTCGCTTCCTGGGAATGCGACTAAAAGTTCTGCAATCGCTTGGCCCCTGACGCCTCGCGGTCTTTGGTAATGCAACCCAAATTCTGTCAGCCAGATAGACCATGGGGTTTTCCGCGGCGACTACCACAGTTTGATGCGCCAATAGGTATGGTCTTAACTTTTGAGCTGCGCAGATTAAGGCCAGGCACGCTTGTTCTATTCGGGGGTATCTTACTTCAGCATCTTTCAACACGCGGCTCACGTAGTATATAGGAAGAGCTGGTCATTTCCTAAATCTTGGGAGAGAAGCGCTCCTATAGATTCGGATGTATATGCCAAATAAAGATGTAGGCGCTCGCCTGGTATTGGTGGTCGAAGGACTCGTGGGCAAGTTAAACATCGCTTTATATTTTCAAAAGTGGTCTGTTGAACGTCTCCCCACTGGAACGCGCGCCCTTTCTTTAGAAGCGGAGTGAAAGCAACCATTATCTGGGCGAGGCCGGGTATAAACCTTCGAATATAGGATATCCTCCCCAGAAAGCTTTGAAGTTCATGCGTATCGGTGGGGCTATCCATGCTGAGTATTGCTTGCGCCTTTCCTGGGTCCACCTGGATTCCCGTGCTAGTAACCACGAAGCCTAAGAATTTGCCAGATGTGACCGCGAAAGCGCACTTTAGAGGGTTCATCTTGAGTTTGTACTTTCTGCAGCGCTCGAATACCATGCGTAAATGATCAATGTGATCTTCTTTCTTTTGGGATTTCACCACGATATCCTCGACATACACTTCAACTTGCCTATGGATCAAATCATGAAAAATAGAGACCATAGCTCGTTGGTAAGTTGCTCCCGCGTTCTTTAATCCAAAGGGCATCACCACATAATAGAAGCATCCAAAGGGTGTTTGGAATGCCGTTTTGTGCGCGTCTACGGTATTCATCTTGATCTGATTGTAGCCACTGTAACCATCCATGAATGAGAACATTTGGTGGTTACTAGTCGCGTCCACTAGCATATCAACGTTTAGCACTGGGAATTCATCTTTCGGACAAGCTTTATTTAAATCTCTGTAGTCGACACAACAACGGATCTTTCCGTTTTTCTTCATTACTGGTACAATGTTGGCTAATCATGGCGCGTTCTTTATTGGTTTGATAAATTTTGCTGCCATTAATCGCTCAATCTCTTCGTTTATTGCTAATGCAACATCCTTGTGGAAGGTACGACTTCTTTGTTTTATAGGGCGAGCGTGTGGCATAATATCTAAAGAATGGGCGACCAATTCCGCGTCCAAGCCCGACATTTCGTTATACATATAGGCGAACACATCTTTATACTCCTTTAATAATTCAATCATTCTTTTCCGTTCTTCATTTCCGAGAGACGCGCTGATCTTGATTAGTCGCTCCTCGCCATCACCAATATTTACTTCTTCCACCTCGTCCAGAGATGGTATTTCTATGGGTTCTTCTACTGGTAATGACTCCGCTGTTATTTCTTCTTCTTCGTTGGGAGATGGTGTCGCCTGGCTTGTAGATACTTCGCATAATTGATCGGGAAGCAACATCTCTGCTGATTGTTATAATCTGTAAACGTGCCCCCCACTTTGAGTGGGAAAGCGATGGAAACGGGGCTCCGGTTCTGATTTGGATCTTTTGACACCTGCTGGCGCCCCTAACCTTTCGGCGCTGAACACGGATGGTTTTTCTTCAACCTTCCTCTTTTCCTTGGGTATTATTAAACGAGCAGGATTAAAGACCGAGACCTTATTGTCCTCTTCCCACTTTGGTAGGGGGATCGTCCGAGATAAGCCTATCACAGCCGCCTCACTCTGTTCCGTCGGTTGATAAAAAACGGCTTCCGCCATGTATGCCTCCTCGGGTCCGAAAGGGTTATTTGTGTGTGTGTGTGTGTGGGGGGGGGGTGGGGGGTAACCTGTATTCCTTTCCTCCAATGCTAGTTTTAATACACTGATGGTAAGTGGAAGCCACGACGTGATGATCACGGATCCATCCGCGCCCTAGGAGCAGGTGAAATGAAGTGTGGTCATCTAAAACATGGAAGGGCGCTGACGCCTTAATCGGCCCGATAGACATAGTAAGACATATTACTCCGATCGCCTCTTGGGTGTGACCTCCAAATCCGCGCACTACTGTTTTCCGCTCTCTGATTTCTTCCCTCGGTGTACCCAGTAGTTCCAAGGTATGTACCGAAACAAGGTTTAGGGACGCTCCTCCATCGATGAATACTCTTCTTAATTGCTGCTTATTGACGGTCGCGGTGAGATATAATGGACACAAGTGTTCCCCGGGAATGCATATATCGCTATCGTCGAAAGTGATTCTTCCTCTCGATAGCGCCTGATGACCTGCCGCTATAGCAGCTATTGCCTGAGACGCTCCCTAATCTGGTCCTCACTAAATCCGAGGGAATCAAAGAACTACTGTGCGATGATGGTTTTTAAAAACTGGAAGGCGACACTATTCGTTCCCTCAAAATCCTTCTTTCCGTTAGACAATTCACACGCTTCTTCCTTGGAATTCTCCCACGGCGCCCACTCTTCGTCTCTAGGATCGTGGGAAATCATCATAACATTGTGTTTGGGCAAGGGATCCTTGTCTATTTTTTGTCGCCCAAGGTCTATTTCCCCCGCTCTTTCTTTTTTCCAAAACGCGTTTCGTACGCCGTAGCAGTCGAGGGTCGGTGATTCACCCTTCTGTGGAAGTGGCAATATCGTTCATGCGCTTTGTTGACAGTATTTATATCCACAACGGCGGGCGGCAAGTTGATCTCTCCATTAGCTGCCCACTGGTCAACTAGGTTCTCGATCTGCTCTTTAGTGCATGGTACGGGCGCCGGGATGGGGCGCTGATTGTTGGAATTGTTCCCACTTCGTACCCCTGATGGTGCCGCGCCTTGATATGGCTGGAAAGGTACTTGACGCTTGCTCCCTGCAGCAGGTCCACTGCTGGTAATTGCCGTGCTCAGTGAGTTAACAGAGTTGTACCATGTCTGCTCCATCTTTGCCTGCTGAAATATCCCGAGGCAATCCGATACTCGCGCTGTTCCTTCTTCCAATTCTACAAATGTTTGGAACTGGAAATTGGACAGAGCGAATCGTAGGGTGGCAGTCATCTTTCCAACACAGATCTCGGCCAATCTGTCTTCTGGCACATCCTCGCTCAGCTCAAGCGCGTGGCTTCGGAACCTCGTAATATATTTCATATGATCCTCGTCAATCCCCATTGTTGTTCGCGCTAAATCAACCGATGTTACTCGCCTTTTTGCTGAGAAAAACTTTTTGAGGAACAGGCGCGCCATCTCCTCCCACGTCGTTATTCTTCCCGGTTTTAAGTTGTCATACCAGGTGTATGCGACGTCGGACAAGGACTTCGAAAATTCCTTCAAACATAGATTGCCGTCTTTTGCATATTGGTTCATTGTTGAAAGAAAACGACCCACGTGTTTTCGCGCGTTTCCCTGCCCCGTATACATTTTGAATTTGGGCGACGTGTAATCACGTGGGAACTTGTAAGCGACTACTTCTTTTGTGTAAGGCGGATCCAACGAGCTGTAGCCATGGTCTTGTTTCGCTACTCGGTAATGTTCTTCAATGTACCTGGCTAAGTCTTCCTCCGAGATCCTCCCAGTTGGTACACCATGATTCTCCGCTTCCTGTTGAAATTCTTTCGTGGCCGCGTGCTTCGCTTTTCCGAGAACGATACCGGCCACATTCGGCTCATCAAAACTTCCGTTCACCGGACCAGCATCCTCTGAAGAGACCGCGCCTTCCTTTTGTCTAATCATCGTCATTAAATGTTGCTGCTTCTTTGCTTGCGCGACGAACTCTTGCCGCATCTCGTCTAAAATTGTGTCCTGCGTGTCAACAATGGTGAATGGTGCAACTTCTTTGCTTCCCTGCGCTGATGTGGTTAGCGCCTTTACAATCCCCACAGATACTTTTTCGCCCCCTTGCGCGTCATCGTTATCACTTTCTGTTGGTTCATTCTCTACCAAAACGAAGTCCTCGCCCAATGCAGGGACTCGCTCGGCTTTCTTTTGTGGCGCGCTCGTTTCTGCTCGTGCTGGTTGCATTCCGCTGGACCCGAAATCAGTCTCTCGGTGTGGTCGCCAACTGTGAATAGGGTAAGATTGTCAATCCGATCCGAGTCACAGAGGTAGCAGCCCGATTCACCTCATTTCTCTTGCTCTCTCTCTCTCTCTCAAAGGTATAGTCTCATTTCTCTCTCCTTCCAAAAGAACCTCCTTAATGATCCTTTTAGAGTCCTATTTATAGAGACTCCCTTTCACTCCTTGGTTGTCATGTGTCCTCTTAGCCACTTATTAACATAATTGCCATCCTTTATCTCTTAAACACCCAAGATGCCTAAGCCCAAGCCCAACTAGATAAGCTTAACTTAGTATGTGTCAAGCCCATTAGGCCATAGTGGACTTTGGGTATCCACACAACTCCTAGGCCTGTAAAGGACGTCATCTGGGGGAATCAAGTGCGTGACAATCCGTGGGGGATCTAGAGACGTAAGGAGTGCGACAGTAGCCAATTCGCTTGGAGGGCTTGAGTTGGTCTCTGCTACAACCCAGACCGAAGTCTTATAGTAGGCTAGCGTTTGTAGTCAGTTTGTACTGATCGGTGTTCAATCTGGACGAGGTCCCGAGGTTTTTCTACAAGGTAGTTTCCTCGTTAAAAAAACGTTCTGGTGTCTTGTGTGCTTTTTGTAACACCCCGATTTTCGAGCCAGGCGAAACCCAGAGTGCCACATCAATATCATAGCCAAAGCCCGACTAACAAAACCCAAGCCTATTAAGTAGTTTATTTGGGCAATATCAATTCTATCGCATCGGAACTTAAAATTTTGTTTAGAAAAATCTAACCGTTGATTTCCAAAGATTTCAAAGCTAGCGGAAGCATATTACACTTTATTTATGGAATAAAAACATCACCACCGTTGAAGACATGAGAATTAGTTCAAACACCACGATTTCCACACCGATTTGTAAAGCTGAAAACTGACTACCCTGCGCTACTATGATTTTTAGGGTATTTATAGAAGCTCTATAATTTTAGGTAAAAATATATTTGAATTCCATACTGACAATTCTATCATGTATAAATATATTAGAATTTTTAGACAAAGGAAACATTTAAAGAACGCAGTCAAACTAACAGTTGACCATGACGACAGAAACTCAAAACTGTGACAGTCTATATGGTAAAATTCTTATTAAATCAATAGTTCAACGAAATCTATCGAATCTTACTGTTTTGAAATGACAAAAGAAATATTTTCAAGTTCACAGAAGACATCTTTATCAAAAGATATATGTATCATTGCTTAAAAACGCGATTGGTCTGATACAAGTGAAACTTTCAGAAACTTTACGTGACAAACGTAAATACAATTAATTCCTTTTAAAATACTTTTACTCAATGGAAAATTATGAAATTTTACAGAAGCATTCCTAAACATGTTAGGAAGTTAATACAGAAAGAATTACGTAAATATCTATTGTAGACTTAAAGATAAAATTAGTCAATGAAGGATCATACATAATTTTACAACTTTAAGCTAACTCTAATTACATCTTAAAACGTAAATTAAGCATAAACCACAATCAAAACACCCATGATTATTCTGTAAGCTTCACAACGGTCTACTCCTTGCTACACATCATAAATCTGGAGTTTTTGTCATAAAAAGACGTGAGTTGTGACACTCAGTAGGCAAAGAAGCAACAAATACGTTTTACAACTCTTTTATAAAAACAGTCATGATTCTCACCCAACATGCATCAACCACATCATGTTATCCATATTGAAAGATAAATAAAAAGTATTCAAAGTCATCAGCTCACACAACCGGAGCTAACCCTGCGCAGGTTTAGGGAATCAAATTCGTTCCCAGGGATATCTCGTATCCAAATCATATAAGTTATTTAGAGAATCACATCCGTTCTCATCGACCGTAGCCCAACAATCACACAAATATGTCTCATCATGATTTATGATTTAAAAGCATTTAAAACAAATAGATTTAAGAGTTGGTGTTGGGCCTACCTCAAAACGCCAGCAATAATTTTATAGGAGTGTACAAGAAGAAGATTAACCACGAACACCAAAAGCTTTCAAGTTTCTATCAACAATACTCACCACAACGACCACTGTCCTTTTTTTTTTCTTCTAGGTTTTCTTCCTTCTTTTGTACGGCCACCATCTTCTAATCGAACCCTAATAGGTATACAAACTTAAAGTGGGCCTTGC
>JAJJMA010182709.1:0-16403 GCA_023529015.1 Papaver nudicaule
GGCGGAGAATCCTACACATGCTTTCATCCAATCTAACAAAGGTTCTTGCTTTACGGCGACGCTGCAAATTTCGTTCCCCAATCTATCTCGCTTATGCACTCTAGACAAGACGTTGTTGTGAAATTCATCTCTAGTAATCTTAGAGTGCACAATGGAGAAGCAATCTAATTCCATTAAGTCTCGCTCTACTTTTACTTCATACACATTTGGAGCTTGAATAGCATGAATTGGCTGAACCATGAGCGGTGGTGGTGGTGGCGGTAATTCAAATTTTGAAAATTTCCCAAGCGGATGAATCTGTGGACCTCTTGCTGGACACCAGTACAATTTTCTGTTGAGTGGCCATGGAATAAGTGGAAATGGCAAAAGGAATTAGTATTAGCGGGCGGAACCCTGGGGTTTCCTCTATTGTAGGGATAACGAATATCATCTCTGCAATTTGAATTCTCGATCTGTCCCCAAGCATCAGCATAAGAAATACGAAGTTTTGGAAGTGTTGCATCCTGGAAAGCTTGCTGGTTGCCTCTGCCAAATTTTTGGTTATCGTCGTTGTACCTTCTATCGTCATTCCCATTTCGCCGATTGTCACGTCCGCCTCTGCCATCATTTCTTCCTCGATTATCTTGCCTATCTCTGCCATCGTAATTGTCGCTTTTGAGAATTCCAATGCTGATCAGCGGTTACCTGATGATGTTGCTGCTTCACAGTCTCTGGTACCACCATCGCCGAGGAAGAAGCCTTTGCTACTCGCTGCTGCTCTGCCTTGAGCCATTCTATTTTTATTTCTTCTTGCTCTTCTAGGGAGTAACTGTTGATTTGCTTTACTCTTTCTCTCTTTTGGCGGAGTTCCTCCTCCTGAATTTCTTCATAATTCATCCATTCATTTTGTTTAGCCCCCATGGCCTTCATATCCTTTGGCGGATCCCAAAATAGGTTCTTGTACATAGGGTCTAACGTTTCCATAGAATTAATGAATGCCCGGATTTTATTTTTATCAGATACCGCTGATCCTACCTCGCTACAAAGCTTCCGCCATCGCTGAATTAAACTTCTATATGTCTCTGAAGGTATCTTCTTGATATTAAATAATCTTTCCACGCCGGGGCGACTTCTGTTATTCTGGATGTATGTGCGTAGGAACTTTCCCTCCAGCTTATGAAATGATCCAATTTTACCTTCTTCCAATCCATCAAACCAAGCCAAAGCTTCATCTTTAAGGGTAGCAGGGAATGCCATGCACATTATGGGGTCTGAACCTACCCATGCCGCCAAGTCTCGTTTATAACTTCTTAGGTGCTGAGCTAAATCCCCCCGTTCAGTCAAAGATGGACGAGAACTTTGGCATAGTAAATCTTGTAGAAACATGGCTATACGTAATATATTCTTTAAAGGGCGTCTTCTGTGCCTCAGAAAGTGTTGTTTCTAACTTCGACTCCTTCGCGGATCCTCCCATTGCCACCACTTTGTGCTTCAGTCGGCGAAGTTCTCTTTTTACTCCCTTATCTGTTCCATCACGCCCTCTTGAATCGTCGTAGCCTTCAGTATTCCTTTAGGGTGTTTCCTTCCTTCTGCATCTCTCATCATATTTCGCTCAGAAACTTCTATTGTGCTAGCCCTGCTTCTTTCTGAACTACGAGTGGTGCGTGAATGAGATGTATGACTCCTACTCTGTATCATCTTTCTGTTCTCCGCCATCAATTCTCTGTGGCTCTGTAAGACAGTCTCCATTTGCAATTGCATCTGCAGCTGCATCTGAGCTGTTTGCCGGTTGTTTGCCTCAAGGATTTGCTTTAGTAAGGTCTTTGTAGTATTAGTGGATCATGTGTTATTGTCCACCACTATGGGTCTAGCCAAAGTTACACCAGGTGCTACCGCTGTACCACTGCCACTGGCGACTTGATGAGCATCTTCCGCCGGCCATCCTTTGAGCTATATCCGCTGCCAAAGTAGTATCTCCTACTGCGTTATGGGTTCCACCTGCTGCATTAGAAGACTCGCCAACCATTGTTTGGGTTGTCCTTACGCCACCGATCGGTTCGCCGACCCTTCGTAACAACTCATTAGGTACAACTGTTTCCCCTGCATCCTCCAAGTGAGTAATATTCTCCAGCAGGACTTCGTCTTGATTCACTTGCTGCTGCACAGATGACCGCCGAGGTAAATCTTGACTCGCGAAAAGAGAATTTGGCAGCCCTGCTGACTCTGGTGCTCTGCTTCTGGTGGTGGGTCGATTGGGAAATATCAACGGGGTAGGTGTGATAGGATATCTTGGGGGCCTACCCGCCAGAGCTCTGCTACCCTTACCTCTAGAACCCATTCGCCGAAGATCTGTAAAAGAAGACAAACACACTTCCTGACAGTATTGCTCTGTTAGTACTTGCTAATCGTCTATAAGAACCCTAATCTCAGCACTGGGCTAAGGAGAGCAAGTAGGTGGTTACTTTTCCTCTCTCTAGACCAAACCAAGAAACGTTCAACCCCTTTCTCAAAGGGTTCTCTCGCTATTTATAGAATTTTACATAGTGGACAACATCTGAAACAAACAACGACTATTCTGACACATTTTTTCACCACTCGCCGACAGACCCTCTCGCCGAGCTAGTGTTTCTTCTATCAAGTCTTGGCGGCCACGTCTTCTTAAGGATAAGGATTGCTGGCGAGGTATCCTCTGAGTCAACATGTCAACTCTGACAATATATCCGTTCTGACGAGCATTAAATGCTCAACTACTTCTCAACTACCTCCGTTGTGGTGTCTTTATCTTCGCTGATATTACTCCGCTCACTTGTCCTTCCCTCATATCTCGCTAATATGGCCTTTGGTCCTCTTCACGCTGGTCTTCTAACTTGATGGCTCGCCAGAGGCTTTCACTGATGATTCCATACTTCACGCTAATAATCTTTTTTTACAACTTCACCTTTAGGATACTTTTATTTGGCGAAGGCATTTTCTACACTCACACCTGCACTAGTTGCCCTAGGTGTAATGGTCCTCCTGATAATATAATGCATGCTCTTGTAACTTGTCCTTTTGCTTCCTCTGTTTGGGCTAGTCCCCCCTTTAATCTTTCCACTGTTGATTATACTTATCTCAATTGCATGACTGACTCTACTTTCATCTAGTTAATCCTGTTACTGTTGTTCATAGTGATATCAAACCTTTATTTGCTACCTTCCGTTGGTCTCTTTGGAGCAGTAGAAATATCATAGTTAATGATCAGAAAGTTGAACCTAAAGGTGTTGTCATTGCTAGAGCCATATATATGGCCAACTATAAACCCAACCCTGTCCCTTTTAGGTCTGTGAATAATGTCATTAATGTTGTTAAATGGGTGCCTCCTCCTCCTAGATGGTTTAAAGGCAATACTGATGGTGCATTTGACCCTGTTTCTCTGGCAAATGGTGCAGGTTTTGTGATAAGGGACTCTTTGATAAAATTATCTTTTGTGCAGCCATAACTTTTCAAGTCCTGTCTCCTGAAGAAGCTGAAGCTCGTGCTATATGGGATCTTTAGAAGAAAGCTATGGAGCTGCAAATTACTCACCTTATTGTGGAAAGTGATGCTTTGGTCCTAATCAACCAATTTTCTGCTGGAAAGTTTGATGGAAATCAAAGCACGGATGCTATTTATAAAGACATTAAGCTTTTCTCTTCTTCTTTTGTTGCTTGTAAGTTTAAGTATGTACTTAGAGATTGTAACAATGTTGCTCATTCCCTTGCTAAGTGGGCAAAAGAGAACAATCATTCCATGTACTGGTCCAGACCTCCAAGTTGACTAGTGCCGACCGTTGAGGCTGATCATTAGTCCATTGTGGCCTTTGCTTAGAAAAAAAAAAATCGTCCCTGTTCCCCCACCCTTTTAAATATAAGTAAGTAACTATGTTTCCAAAAAGAATATCCCGGACCCGGAGGAAGAATTATCGCCCCCTTCTCACTGTCTGAAGGGAGGAAAAGGGGGTCGGGTCGGGTCAGTTTAGGCGATCCGTAACAACGTCATTTTGGGTGCAAATAGGAGAAAAAGGTTCCCTTCTTTCTCTTTTTGGCGCCATAAGCTGCTCATCTCTGTCGATTCCAATCGAAAAGAAACCCTTGAAAGACAAAACAAAACCACTTTCCCTCTCTCACTCACTCACTCTCTCTATATGATATCTCAACATTTTCAACAACCCCCCGCCCTTCATCTCTCTCTCACTCACTCTGACATATAAGTTTTTAGAATTAGAAGACCAGATTTTGGTGAAGGGATTAGGGTTATTTATTTTCATTTCTAGGGTTTTTGAGTTGTTCATCTCATCTCATCGATTGATTGGTAAATTTTCTCCTTTTTCTGTATTTCTATAATGTCAAGTTAATTACTTGTTTAAAATTGGTGGTTATTATAAATAATTTAATATTGAAAATTTTGTTTAACACTATCATTTTTAATGATTTTGTAAGTAAATCTTCTTTCTTTTTACTTCTTCTTAGTTTCACTGCTTACAAAATGAATCAATGAAATCCTTTTTAGTTTTTACATATTTCATAGGATTTTTTGCGTTTCATTCCTCATACTTTTTGACCTAATTCCAAGCAACAATTGTAGTGAAATTGTAGTGAAACTGCAGGTATTTCCTTCTTGCTTGGGGAAAATTTGTTGTGACTGACAGGAATCACTTTTAGTCACCACAAGAGGACCTCCCAAGTCACCCGTTTAGAACAACTTATTTCCGTGTCATGTACATGTATATTAAATTTGGAACGAAAATAGATCTAATAGTAATGTAAATGAAGAATGGTGTCGTATTCACTAAATTTCAAGTGTTTTCTCTTGTATTTACTCTCTGTTTGCTTTTGTGGGTTCCTCTATTTACTTATACTGTCTACTTATTGTTTTCAGTGTGTTTGTCAGGGTTTAGTTTCAGGGAATTTGATATGGGTTTTGATGGAGATGACGAAAAGGATACCACAAAGGAAAATGAAAATGCAGCTGACGACTTGGGAACTCAAAGAATTGATAGTGAATCTTCAATGGAACTCAGTGATTTCAATGGGCTTGAATTCCAATGTACAGAGCCATTTAATGATACGAGTACAACTCCCGTGGAATGTGAGACACAGGTATGGGTAGATGATGAGACTCAGGAAGTAGTAGAAGATTGGAATAATTGTGATGAGAATGGGGTCATGACACAGTTAGTGGTAGATGATACCGAGGTACAGAGTTATAGTGAGGGTGATGATGGAGAAAGATCAGATAAAACTGATGTGTTGACTGAGGCTGGCGACTCTGACTGTGAGTCCGAAAGAGAAGTTGGATTAGGCAATGATGGTGTACAAGGCCAAGAGCATGTTGCAGCTTGTTCCAATGATTCAATCATTGAACGTTGCAATTCAGGTGAGTACTATACACTGCATAAACTTTGGTCATTTTCTTGTTACTGTAGTCATTCCAATTCTGTTCACTCGTGTCAAATTTGAGAACCAAAATGAACATAGCAAAGCTTCATGGGTAATTCGTTTGACTCCTTCACCTCCAAATTAAAGGTTGTTTGGTTGGCAATGCCCCAATAGGAGTGGGTGTACTGTCCATCTCCCCAACTATGGATGTCTCACAGTATGGAAGCTCATCTTATGTTTGTCGTATGAGGTTGTAGTTATTAAGTTATGGCTCTCTTTCAAGAACATAACGTGAACGCGTGTTTCTTTTTAGGGCAAAATGTTTCCACTGCAATACCGCTGAATGATGGCGCCAAAGAGCCAGATCGTGGTACAAAGCTTATTTGAAAAATATATATAGTTCTTCTTTGCTTGTTATTTTCAAAAATAATATCGCTTTTTACGACTTACGTATAGGATGGAGTTGTTGGATTAATAAACATCAACTATGTTTTCTGTAGGTTCAGGGTTTGTACCGAGTGTTGACGGAACCAATGCCAATAGAGCTTCTATTTTGAGTAGCAGAGAACCCACCTCATCAGTGGCAAGTGATGAGGATGATGAAATGGCTGGTGTAGATGATCCAGCTTCAGTTTGGGAGAAGAGAATAGATGTTGATAGGGATTATGAGGGCGAGAACTTGAAGTTGTTGAAGGATGAAATAAGGAATAGTGATGCAGTGAGAAAGCTTTTTACTGATGAAACACCTTATAAAAACAGTGGAGCAAGAAATCATTGTGACAGTACCTATGGAGGAAGAGATTCTCCAGAGTTGGATGCTGGTCATAAGTTGGCGGGCTTAAGCTATCTGAACTCCCAGGAACCTGGGGAGCTATCACAAGCTAATGCGTTGGACGTTGTGGACAAGTTTATTTTGGTCAATAATGTGGATTGTTCTCAAGAAGATACAGTTTACCTTGAAAAAATGGTTAAAGAGAAATCACCTGCAGTCCCAAGTGCAAAGGGACCTCGGATCTTGGCATATAGAAGCAATACTAAAAGTCCAGTTGGAGGAGTAGGTACCCTTGACTGGGATGCTAGCCGTGAGGATGAAGGAGGGGGTGAGTTCTTTAGTAAGAACAAGGATGTGTTGTTTACAAGCTGTGGACGTGGACGCGGACGCGGACGCAAATCTTTTACACAACCTAGAATCCCCAGGAGTCTCAAATCTGGACCGGGCAGGAGCTTGGATGATAAGGAGCAGGATTTAAACCTCCGTCAGAAAAAAATGGAAACCATTCATTCAGATTCAAGGTTATTGCTGCGAAAGTTGAGAGCGGATGATAAGAAAATACCCCAAATAAAAGCTAGAAAGAATCTCTTTCAGGAATTCGATGAACAGATGAATTTGGAGTCTGCAGAGCAGCAAGTAGAAGAAACTAATATTGTCAAAGGCTCTCGGGGGATGTACGATGTTGGCATTGACACTCAACTGGCTGCAGAAGCTATGGAAGCCTTAGATTGTGGGTTTCAAAACAACCATGAAACTTCTGATGCTATCCAAGTTTTAACATACTCGGGAAATGTGATGAGCAATAAATCTTACACAGAGCATCTTTCCGTGGGGAAGAGGCTTTCTTCATCTGATATAGACGGCCTTTTTACGCAATCCAAGAGACCAAAGACACATGATACCAGATTAAGGACCAAAATTCTAACTTCATCTCGAATGAGCTCTAAGACCCTTGGAGAAGATTTGAGGCAGGATTCAGCAGCAATACCAAAACGGAAGAGGGGTAGGCCGAAATCTGTTGAAAAGCCGGATACTAAAATATCAATTCTTATTTCATCTCGCGTACATCCTAAGAGAACTAAACTGGAGGTTTTAAGTGGGAGTTCAGCAATAAAACCAAAACAAAAGAGGGGTAGGCCAAAGTCTGGTGTAAGACCAAGTACTGGGAATGCTGCTGCTATATGTGAAAACGGTAGCAGGATATTGTCAGAAGTGGTTGCACAGGAGAAAACAGTGGGAGTAATTGATAAATCTAAATCCAACGAGGTAGATAAACACACTAACTCGTCCTTCAGTGTCATGAGTTCATCTACTACACAGCAGTTACTGAATAAGAATCCCAGTCCTATTGCCCGTCGTACTAGGCAATGTCGAACAATAAATGCACTTAAGAAGCCAGAGAGCTTGCCTGGTGGTTCTGGTGAAAAGGAACGTGATGATATACCGGTGACCAGTGCCTTTGAGACAGATAAAGTGTGCAGTGGAATGAGTTCATCTACTACACGGCAGTTACTGAATAATAATCCCAGTCCTGTTTCCCGTCGTACTAGGCAATGTCGAACAATAAATGCACTTAAGAAGCCAGAGAACCTACCTAGTGGTTCTGGTGAAAAGGAACGTGATGATATACCGGTGGCCGATGTCTTTGAGACAGATAAAGTATGCAATAAAATGGGAACTTATGCTCTGGAGCCCCCGGTTTTTGAAGGAAGATGCTCCGAATCATGTCGTAACCTAATTGAGGATGTTGCAAAGGATACACCAACTCTGGATGAGCCACTAAGCTTCGACTTTTCACATGAAAGGTCAGTTAAAACTTATTCAGAAATCAATCCGAAGCGCAAAAATGGAGGAAGGGAAAAGAATTTGACCATGTCAGGTCACTTGAAGGAATCTGGTACTTTGGTTAGTTCTTCCACAGTAGTTGACAGGGTGTTAGAAGTTAATGGGCCCATCACAAGGTTGAGTAGTTTAAGAGATCATATAAGCAGCACTGCTGTTAAGTTAGATACAAAGAGGAAGACACGGTCATATATGGCTCTTCATCCTTCATCTTCTTCAGCCAATAATTCCAAGGGAAATCTGATAGAGCAAGTTGTTGAACCTCTTTGTGATGCTGTTAATGGCCGTTCATCTGTGAATAATAAAGCTAATCTTCAGGATGATGGCAAAGATACAGCTTCAAAGAAATTTGACAAGAAAGGGGATGCCAGTCCTGTATCAACTCCTATAGATGTTGTAGGGGAAAATGCTGGATTATCTACTCCCAAAGTTATACCACATGGATTACTCTGTCTTACTCCCAATAACTGTACCACGCCTGCAAATGTGTCTACACCGTTAAATGAGGAATCACCAATTTGTTTTGGTAATGGCTATCAGAAACTGGCGTGTAAAAGGAGCCTCTCGAAACCATCCCTCGCAAAGGAGCTTAATAGTCTGTATATGGATGCAGTACGCACTCCTTCATCCAAAGATTTGAGAAAAAGGAGAGACATTGGTAGTATACATGTCTTGTTCAGCCACCACTTGGGGGATGACATAATTAAGCAGCAGAAAAAGGTCACTATTTTTCATCCTCTTTTTATTCTTATTTTTTGGGGGTTGTGGGTAAAATGGATCTGATGGTCAGATAATCTGCGGCATGTATATTGACATTCTAGTTTCATCCTTGCAGATTTTGGCACGACTTGGAGCTTCAGTTGCATCCTCTTCGTTGGAAGCCACACACTTCGTAGCAGATAAGTTTGTGCGTACTAGGAATATGCTGGAAGCGATTGCTCTTGGTAAGCCGGTGGTGACACATTTGTGGCTTAAGAGCTGTGGACAAGTAAGCTGTTTTACCGATGAGAGAAATTATATACTTAGGGATTTGAAGAAGGAAAAGGAGATCGGCTTCAGTATGCCAATATCTTTGTCACGAGCAGGCCAAAGTCCACTATTGATGGTACGCAAAAGTTCACTTATTAACAGGCCTCCAAGTTGGTCTAAATCTGTACCGTAACATGGTGATCATTTGTGCTTAATTTTGATTATATGACTTTTTAGGGTAGAAGAGTCTTCGTTACTGCAAATGTTAAGCCTAGTCAAGAACTGGTTTCGAGTTTGGTTAAAGCTGTTCAGGGCCAGGTATCTTTTTAAGCATTATAGTTATTACTGTCAATCTAGTGGCTTGAGTTTTTAGTGGTAGTTGTTAGACATATTTTCATTCGTTAAGGATGCTGTTAAATCTATAGCTCTCACATTTATTCATATTGTGCTACTAATTTGAATGTTCTCAGGCTGTGGAGAGATTAGGAAGATCAACTGTGAAAGATAAGGTTTTAGAGGATCTTTTAGTGTTTTCATGTGAAGAAGATTATGATATTTGCGTGCCTCTCCTTGAGAAAGGTACACATTTCTTTTCTTTCGTTGTTGAACTGAATTCATACTTACTAAGTACTTCGTGTTTTGTTAAATTAAGAAAGCTAAAAAACAAATTTTACAGTTGTTTGGGTGTGATATACTCCGTATATATTTGCAGGAGTAGCAATTTACAGTTCAGAGCTTCTTCTGAATGGGATTGTTTTGCAGAAATTGGAATATGAGAGGTCAGTCCTAGAAGTAGCACATAAATTTTTCATAGTGACCAGACGACAATCTTGAACCAAAAAACAGAAATAGGATTAAAACAAAATATTGTAAAAGTTCTAATATCTTTTTCACTCTTTCAACAGGCATCGTCTTTTCAATGATAATGTAAAGAGGACCCGCTCCTCTATATGGATCAGAAAAGACGGAGAAAAGTTTCTTCCTGTCACAAAGTGTAAATAGTTTCCTTGCATTTTTCTTTGCTTGTAGCAATGTATTGTGCTTTCTTCTTCTTACTCCTGTTTCTCCAATTTGTATCTTCCTGTTAGTTGCTTGCCTGAAGCTACATGTGTACATCAATTGTAAATGTTTAAGAAATCATATTTATTTTGACTCCAATCATAATGCCCTGCATCCAGTTTTAAGTTATTACCTTACAGCTTTGAATGAAACAGATGGCTGTTCCAGTTGTAGTTTGAGAATCGGATATGGACAGCATTAGCTGACCACAATAATATGCAACACTGGCAAGATTTTATTGGTTACATGATCAAATATCTGCTTGGGCAGGCTGCTGCATATCATAGTAATTGTTGATGCAGCTTTCAATTAATATCCTCCCGCTTATCACCTGGACACCCATGTCATAAATTTGTGGAAGCTCATCATTACTCCATCAGATGAGGTGACCAGCTGCTGGTGCAGGTAAGTTGAGTTTTGCAACCTTTTCTGTTTCGTCCTTGTTTACGGTTGTATGTTAATGTTATTGTGATGACCTCTTTTGAGTTTGATGGATTGTGTGTGATATGCAGACATTCGGCTTTCAACTAAGGTTCTGCGAGTAGATTGGTTTATTTTTGTTATATTATCGCAGGCGGCATGAGGGACAACCCATGTCAACCACCAACCAGTTTGGTTGCATTTCCCTCACCTTTTTTGCCCCCACAGATTTTTCATATGCCAATTCATAACATTGGCTGCAGGTCCTTAGTGGCTCAGATTGTCTGTTTGCATTTACAAATGGTGGCAGATCGTTCAAATCAAAGTACTAGGTTACGTTGTTCGTTGTAACAGATAGAAGAATGTTTTCAGTTTGTCTGTTTGCATTTACAAATGGTGGCAGATCGTTCAAATCAAAGTACTAGGTTACGTTGTACGTTGTAACAGATAGAAGAATGTTTTCAGTTTGTTACGTTGTGCTAGGTTCTATATGTATCACTTCTCTCCTTAGATTTGATCAGTAATAATGTAGCTCACTTCATTTCCAATAAAGCAAGAAGAGATGCCAGTAACTTTGAGTATCAACCTGCTTTTATCGAGAGATTGTAATAATGTAGCTCACTTTATCATTCTTATAAAGCAAGAAGAGATGCCAGTAACTTTGAGTATCAACCTGCTTATCCTTCTGATGTTTTAGACTGCATTAGAGTGGATATTCAATAGTTGTAATGGTCAAAGGTACTCTATAATATATTCTTTATTTAAATTAAAAAAAAAATCACTACTCTTTCAGCCCAAATACACTTTAACATCAATTCCACTATCTATGAGAGACTGCACTACTGCCCTAATCTTCCCTTCAAACTTATCACGCTCCCTTGGAGTATAAGAAGCAGTGTAAACATCAGCCTCTCTTGCCCGATCAGCTAAGATCTTACCAACAGCCATGCACGCGGGTATGTCTGACCTAGACTTAAGAACGGCTTTAATGTCTTTAGAGTTTGTGCCAGCAACTGCTACCTGCTTACAGGTGACTCTGTGTGTTAGCGATGCTGAAACAAACCGCTTGGAAATGAGAACATCCAGCGTAAACGGTTCCATGTATGCAACTGTCCGCTGCTTGAACGAAAGTTGTTTGTGTGGGTTCCTTGATTTTTTATCCTTCTTGTAAGTGTATGGACGGCTATTGTCATCGTCTGGGAAATCCTCCACTCCAAAGAAGCTTCTTGGAGCATAATCAACCTGTAAAAATACACCACAAATCAAGGAAAGATAGCCAACCATACAAATGCCACCTATATAGACTTATAAATTTGATTGTCTCAGAACTATATCCTTGGCCAACAAGACTGTCCTTGAGTGTGGAGGTCCTAAAAATCCTCTTCATTACCAAATCTGGGAAAGCAATGCTCCAATTTTTAATTGATGGAATAAAAGATTGAACAGAACGAAAAATATATCTGGACGCATGACCATGGGGTGGCAGTAATTGCCAATTGCAGAATGCAAATTCTATCAATGGCGGTGTGGCAGAATTTGCCAAAATACTATCAGCAGGTTTCTGTATGAGAATTACAATTTACAAGAAACTTGGTTACCACTTGTCATGCAGATAACATACTCGAAAAATGGCTCTCAGCAGACAAAGAATTATTGACTTTTTATTTGTTTTTCAAGATATGTTTCTATGTATAGTTGTACTAATCAGATGACATCCAGTCATGGCTAAATTGGGTTAGAATTTAAGTTCTTAAACTTCTGGATACTTATTTGATACAAAGTATACATACCTGTCCATTGTGAATGCTCTGAGTTAAGGTATACCAAATTGGCCTACTATTGTACTTTTGAAATTCACAAACCCGTTTGTTGCTCCAAGCATTTTGGATTACCCGCTTGAACATATTTAGTGAAACCAACGCTTATGAAACCTGGAAAGGCCAGATATTTAGCCACGCACCTGAAAACAAGATATTCGAAAACGAGTTAAGAAATTTAACAGAAAGAATAAGATCCCACGAGTGTAAAAGCAATTCTTAGCAGTCTTGCATTCTTTATATTCCTGTATTTCTCGGTTAGAGCAAAACGAATAACATTTTATGAATGCCCATTCAGTCATTGGTCTAACCAAACATAACCTTAGGCCAATTTGGGTATCTCATTTTCACAAGGAATGAGTAATAAATTCAAATAATTCCACATATATCTGTAACTCATTCAAACATTTTATCGAACACATAAAGTACCGAATCCTCAACACTGAACTACTTTGACAAAACCTTAAAATCACATAACAAAGCTTCAAAAGAATGAATTGTAATCAATCATAAGGAGTAAAAAACATCTAATGTAAAGGGATATGTTAAGAATGAAAGAATAAACGAGACCTTTGAATAATTTTTTACCTCAAACTGAGTACTCAGAAACTATCACTCTATATGGAGTAGCCATTCGTTTATTCAAAACCTACCACAAATGAAGTCAACCTCAAAGACAAGAACTCTTCAGAGGTCGGAAATATGAACTTTGAAGAGCAGAAATTAAGCGATTGGAATCAGAAGCGGGAGATGGAGAAGAAAATGTTCGGAGAAGCATAAACCCTAAAATGTTTTTGACGAATTTTGAACTGAAACGCAAGGACAAATGCGGGGATTCTATTTGTCCTGTGCTTTATAACGTCTAGGGACAAACTAGGTAATAAGCCGCGGTACAAGAAGTTTAGGTCCAAGTTTATCAGTCCGCCAGATTTGTTTGTCCATAAGTCAGTGGCATGACTAAAAAGTGCATTCGTCCGACGAATGAAGCTGCACAGCGAGCAAAGAATGTTGCCAGCATAGTTGGATGTCCGACAGTTTTTGAGTATTTCAAGTTCAAAGAGAAATCAAGGATATGAGATTGGTCCTGGCCCCTGGGCACGATCAAGGCCTAGACAGTATGCTCATTGCAGTGGGCCAGCCAAACACATCAAATAAAGCATATGACACATGAGGCATTTGGGAGCGGATCTTGGCATGACTCTACTCTAGTATAACATCCTAGAGAGTAGAGATCGTGGCCTTGACGGTTATGACACTTGGTTGCCTGGCATGCATTGGGCGAAAAATGTCGCACCAGTTCCCCTCTTATTTTGAAGTTTATTAATTACCGTGATTCAATGTTTTTGGGTATGGTTACAGTGACAAGAAGATGAACACTAATCCTTTGTTAGATCAGAAAATGAACACTAATGCTCGTTCATCTCTGGAGGAACAACTGAGGGCAAACTTCCTTGCTCCTAATAGTTGTTTTGCAGAACTACAAAAGTTCGATTTAATCTGGTTAAGCTAGCAAAGAATTACTTGGCCCACTAAGCTTTCTTGACACTTAATATTCTCTCAGCGAGTAATAAATCATCAGGAGTTGTAACCTGCATAGATGCAACAAAAATGATTTAGTTAATATTCATTTCACTACACAAGCAAAACTGCAGTACTTTGGTCCTAACAGAATCTTGATTTTGTTCACATCTTGCAATGTTGGTTCGGAAACTATGAAGTCACATTTGGATGCAGTACTTTGTCAAAACTACACATCAAGGATGGTGATTTTTTTCCAGAAGCTATTCTTCTAAACACAGAAGATTCAAGCTTACAGCAACCAGTTCAGGTCTGGCCCCACATTGCCCTCTCCATTGGGGTTTGATCATCTTTCACCTGCTTGGCATATGTGATAAGACGGTTTCCCTAAGGGTTTCAACATTGTCATCATATGGTTTAGCTTTCACGAGGGTTCCAAACACTGAAATCTGTTTTATAGCTCCGAACTCATTAATTTTTAAATTAACAGAGATGTGAATTTGGCTAACCTTAATGTTGGTGTAAGATCCTTCGGTGATGTACACAGGATGATTAAGGTGCTCCACAATAGAGACGTCATCAGTGACTTCAAGGCCTTTCCTGCGAAGTTAGTTATAAAATTATCAATCTTCTATTTGTCCTTGAACTTCGAAATCTTTCGCAACAGAACTACGTTTAATCATTTAACAGAGCCCCATGTAAAAAATGTCAAATAATTTTCCAGGTCGTCCTCACCATGTACTAAAAGAAGATGAATACTATAATTAAATAATTGCGAGTAGTTTGTTATCATGAACTCGGTTTTTCAGTGGATGGCTGCTGTTACTTAAACCCATTAAAACTACTGACGGCATAAAAAAGTTGTTGCTCTGAATCTTATATAAGCAGCATTCAATCAAAATCAGAAGTTAAGTAGTGTTAAATGGGTTTTTAGTTTATCACGTACTCGTTTACTAGCTCGAAACCTTTTCTAAGCAACTCAGGCTTCATAACCTGCAACGAAAAACAGACCTTTTTATATGTCAAGAGTATCTAGCAAGAACATACCGAGCGAGAAAACATATGATTCCAGGTTACCTGGGGAGTCTGCATTTCCCAAAGTGTCTTCCTGTCCAGTGTTTTAACAACAAAGGATGCATTATTTGCCTGCGAAACAAAAAGAAATAAGGACCAATCTAATTAATATACTTAGTACTCGATTAGTTGCGCCAGTTACAGACTTACATTAAACGTCCATAAACCTACTTGAGATCGCATGGACACTTATTAGAAAATACAATTTAGATGGGTGTAATAATGTTTGATGCTGATTTCAATCAGCCTTTATCCCATGGAGGGGACTGGTTACACCACTTCTTAGCCTAAAAAAAAACCTATACAACCATTCCAACTAAATCCACAATTTCCATTACTCACTATTCTCTAATCTCTACAAGCAACTCGTTTCTTCCCACTTTCTTGGCCGACAATGCCTTGGTCCTCTCATCGAACATCTAATACCTCGATTTGCAAGCAGAATCTTACTCACTTTCCCCTAACTAATTAACAGAATACTTTAACTTCCACCACATTTTTCTGTGACAAACTCTGTCTATTGACCCTGCACTAGTTTAAACCAGAGAAATGACAGAAAGTCTTTGTGGAGGGAGCAAAAATAAACCACTTGATACACTCATAGGTACAGAACTGCTAAGAGGATATACTCGTACACTTTCTGGCAATATATTTGAAGGCTACATTCTGTCAGAGTTGGACCCATAACAACTTTGCGCTTGAAAAGAAGGAAAACAAATAAAGTATGCATAACACACTGGAAAGATCCGTGACTGACAAATACCAATAAGAAGTATCAGCTTGTTGGGTAATAATTCAGGTAATGGAAAAGCTGGCACGGAGGAACATAACAAAGTGGGATCATATTAGAAAATAACCATTTACAAGTTTGTCTGACAGTGGGGTCAGTGTGGCAACTGCTTCAAGAAAGAAATAAAGAACTAACAAAGCTGGGATGTAACTTTTTTTTCTCATTATTCTTAATCCGTAACAGGAACTAAGAAAGAAATAAAGAACTAACCTCTTTGATTGTAGCTTTCACAGGAACACCAAGTACTGCTGCGCCATTCAACTGACCATCAATTAGAACCTAGCAACAACAACAGAAATTTGAAATACTACTTTAAATGCAACGATCATGTAGCATTTCTTTGCCGTGCACTCAAGTAGGATACCCTAGTTATCTTTTTAATAATTAAATGATGTAAATCAGCATTTGTAAATTTCAGAAAATGGACAATGTTGGAGTTAAATTCCCTCTTGCACTAATAAGAATAATCGATGTTCAAACAGACTATAAAGCTTGCCTGTTGCGGTGCACCTTAAAAAGTAAATAAAATAATAAATGTTGTACATAACTCTCAGGTCCAACCTTTTTAATATCCCCAGCTAATACGAGAGGTCTTGCTGAATCGTGGACGCATACGAGTTCTGAATTAACATCTATTGCCTGGAAAAGTAAGAAAAAAAATAGAATGTAATTGTGTGACTGGGTTAAAGTTGACATGAACATCGAGCAATAATACAATCTTTTTCTAACTCAAACATACGGATTTCAAAGTATCAAATGTTAAACAT
>JAJJMA010182713.1:0-21974 GCA_023529015.1 Papaver nudicaule
ACCTTATCTTCTCACTGCTTCATATATGTAACCCATGGTCGGCTTCCACTCGATATCAACCATTCTTAATTACAACCTCTACTAAAGGACCCAACACTTTACAAGAGAATTCCACATATACCCAAAATGAACTATTCTTCGCAATATTAACAATGTTTTTCCCCACAACATCCTTAGCTAAGTTGGATTGCACCCCCTTCTCACTGACAAACATCATTTGCAATGGAGCTTTGTGCCCACGAAGGCTATCAAGTGTATTTTGAGTTGCAAATCTAGTTTTTCTAGACCGGTGCAACTCTTTATTGTTTGTCATTTCTCACATTAATTCTAATACTTGAAAATGAGCACAAATAAAAAGTAACAACTCTCTTACCTAGAGTGACAACTCTTACTATAGGAGTAATTTTTTTACCAAGATCTTCCAGCATTAAGTTGACGCAGTTGGCAGCACATGGAGTCCAATATAGTTTTGGGTGTTCAATCATTAAAAGCTTCCCAGCATCCTTAAAGTTAGCACCATTGTCAGTAACAAACTGTACAATATTATCAATCCCAACATCTGCAATCACCTCATTAATAAGTTCGTTATATAAAATTGATCATTGGTCCGTGCGGAAGCGTCAACTGACTTCAAGAACACTGATCATTTCGGACAATTTACCAAAGTTAATGAGATTACGTCATTTTCCATCCGTCCAACCATCAGACATAATAGAGCAGACAAATCTCTTCCAATGTGCTCTAAATGTCTCTACAAACTTCTTCGTTTCTTCGAGTTGCTTATTGAACAGAGTTGTACGAATATGAGGGTAGGATGGAGCCGGCAAACCTAACAGCAAAAGATGGGAGATTAAGCATAATACATAATCAAAAGGTTATTGAACAGATTCTTCAAGTTACATACCTTTCCCAAACTCTCCAATCTATTGAGCATCACTTGGAAACTCGGGGAACGCAAAGTATTAAAAGGTATAGCATTTTCAATCATTTAAGCCGAAATGTTATCACATACATTATTCATTAGATTATTTTTAGTAACGATCTTTCTCTCGGGCGTTTTTTTATGCACCTTTGCATAATCAATTGGCATGAACTCTTCTATAGGACCCCTTACATTACTTAGAGCTTTATATTTTCTTTTAGGCAGAACAATGACATCTGCATTAACCTCGTCTACCTCGATATCCTGGTCATCATCAGATTCTCCATTAAAATCAGCAGCTTCATATATCAAATCAATTTTATCCCTGTGAAGTTTCTGCTTCTTCTTTATTGTTTTTAGCTATCTAATCTTTGCAATAATTTCTCTAGTTGCTCTCTGACATCCTGTCACATTTCCCCTCCTACTCAATAAATGTGATTTGAATCTAGTGATTCCCCCATATATTGTTTTAAAACATACTTACAAGTTAGAGTGTTTCTTTTAGTAGGATCTCCACATTCAACCCGTTCCCAAGCAATATCTTTTCTCTGATCAGATTGAGCAAGGGTCTGGGATTCAGTGGGATTCTGAGATTGAGGAGAAGTGTCCAATAGTAATGTATCACTTGCCATATCCACTCTACGAACACAATTTACAACAGTACCTACCGCAATACAAAACACAACTAATTAGTTATCTCAGTACAGATCAAAACCACAATACAAAACCAGTACCACAAGCAAGTGACGAAAGCCTACATCACAAGCTACATAGAATGTCAGGCAAAGCAAGTGGCTGAAGCCTAAATAGAAATGGCTTAATTTTCAGTATACTAAATTATTAATCCCATTTTCCATTTCTAGCTATAAGCCAACAAGTGGCTAGTCTACATCGAAATGGTTAACATGTTCAGCATTTTACACATGTATTAATTTATACAAGCACAAATACTCAAGATAAACAATCGATGTAATAAATTAACAAGCACAATCGATATTACAAGCACGTAACCCATATGACAAACACAATCGATGTAATAAATTAACAAGCACAATCATTACTACAAGCACAATCGATATGCAAGCATGTAGTCTATATTACAAGCACAATCGATGTAATAAATTAATAAGCACAATCGATACTACAAGCAAAATCGATGTAATAAGCACAAAAATTAAAGACGAGAGAAGGACAATAAGAAGGGGAGATGAGTTATTTCCAATGGCGACAGAAAGGGATGAGGTTAAGACACGATCATATCTAGGTTATATTAGGAAAATAGACCATTTAAATTACAAAAATGTCTCTGGCCGATTTTATCAGTATATCGACCACTCCGATATACCGGTTTGTATCGGCCGATACGACAGATTTTTTTCCGGGCAATCTTCGTATCGACGATATTTAGGGTATCGTATAGGTTTTAGAGCGATACTCAATATATCGGGATAATATATGCCGGTACAACCGATATTAACTACTTTGGTATACTTTCTGAGTGTACTACGGTTATAGGATTCTTATGAGAAAGATTCGATATACTTTCCATGACGATGGTTTGTTCGCAAATCAAAGTTCGAAGAATGTTGAATCTTGGAAAATACTCGAGAAACAAGTATATGGATTATGGTTCAAAACAAGATAATGTTTAAGTACGGAAACTATCTCGGTTTACATGTTATATAACAGATCCGGCTGAACTGCACTTTTAACAGGCGTTTTGCTATCCAGGACTCAAAAAAAATCTCCTGAGGTCCAAAGTGCAATTTGGTACGCGAACCGTCTCGCATACCAAGGCATTCAGGATTCTCCTGAGTTGCAAAGTGAGTGGCAGTTCGCGAACCATTTTGCGAACTGAATAATGGTTAGGTGATAGACTCGCAGGTCTTACCGATTTGTGAATTCGATCTCAATTGATAATATCTCACGCAGTCACTTATCCCTTTTTAATAGTTCAATAAGGTATTTCAGTTGTTCACTCTTGTCTTGAGACCATATCTTTGAAATAGTTATCCTCTACCAAACTACTTGGTGATAAACTCTAAATGGTTATTCACATGTGTGATCAAACTGTGATTACTTTGAGTGCAAGTCAAGTAATTGGCCCGTCTACATGGCTCACGAGCTAACTTGCAGGACAAGTAATCTTTGATTTATTCCTAAGCATCCTACCTTATATTGAATGATATAAATATATGACTCCTAAAACAAAAACAACAAGCATCAAGAAGTCGCGAGAACTCTCTGTGGATTCTGCGAAAACCATTTACACTTAGGTGTATTCTTGTTGTAAGGAGTTGTCCTTTATAGTTATAAATTCCTTCGTGGGATTGGCCTACGACTATTGAAAGACTTCACTAGGGGGTTGTGAAGCACACGTAGATATTTTCTTTAGTGGTATTTATCAGGTGTAACCTTAATTGATTGTTCTCGTTCTTGTCTACTATATGGTTCTGCTCTTTTGAAATAAGGCCATTCAAGAACAGTGAATCAACTACAAGGTCGATAGAAGTTACGTACGGCTACACTCGATGTTATAAGTCCTAGTAGTTCCATTAGTGCAAGAATTAGGTTTATAGTTTTTCACTTTTGAGGTAGAGACGAGTTAAGCATCGTTTACTTAGGTTTATGTGTCAACCCTAATTCGTAAAGAGATTTTCGTATAACCTTGATTATATTTAAACGAAGTCACTTTTCAAGTGTTAATCTGTTTGGAGGACCTATCGGGTACTTAAAGCCTTAATTTAACATCGCCTACAACAACTCTTAGGCCTGTAAAGGACGTCAGTTGGGGGAATCAAATGTGTAGGGTCTTGCGAGATCCAAGAGATGTAAGGATTGCGACAGTAACTAAATCGCTTAGAGAATTTGATTCGGTGCTAATTATATCCCATAATGAAGTCTGATAGTAGGCTAGTATTTGTAGAGGCTTAATATTGTGTAGTGTTCAAATTGGACGAGGTCTCTACATGATTGTGGTTTCCTCGTTAACAAAACTTCTGGTGTCTTGTTTTACTTTACTTTCCGCATTATAATTCTCTGAACTATTATAATAAAGTAAATGCAAGTTGCACGTTATTATTAACATGCAGTTAATTCCCAATCATTTAGAGGGATTCACAAAGCTTTTCTTTGTTGGAATTACTCTTTACGACTCAACTCAGGTTAAGGCTTGGATATTGATTTTGAGATCGTCCTAGTTTTACCATATAGTTCACAAACTGAAAAGTTGGTGGTGTATTTGGGTATCCCCGCTTTTCCAAATGATTGTATCATCTACGAACAACACATATGATATTAGAGTCCTTCATTCATTCACTCTAAAGCCTTCGATACTCTTTTTTTCATTTTCTTTGTGAAGTGGCTTAGTGAAGATTTTTGAGACCAACAAGAAGGAAAATGGTGACAACGGATCTCTTTGACTCGAACCTTGGATGGTATAAACTTCTATGAGGACTTTCCATTTACTAGCACAGTTTGATGAGCAAATGACACATATCATTGTATCCACTTTCCCCGTTTCAGTACAAACCCATGTTCTTTAAGATTGAACAAGGATTTTCAACTGACATTATCAAATGTTTTCTCCATGTCTTTCTTACAAATGATTCCGGGCATCTTTTGTTTTAATCTTGAGTTGATGCATTCGTTGGTTATCATTATTCAATCCAATATTTGTTTACCCTTGATGAAGGCGCCTTGAAATTCAAATATAAAAGATGGCATGACCTTTTTTGATCTTCCGGTTAAATTTTTTGAGATGAGCTTGTAAATACTGTCAATGAGCCCAGGAGGTCTGAAATCTTCAGACATAGTGTATCCTCTTTGGAACCAAATAAATGGAGAAGCAGTTCATCTTCCAATTTATAGTTTCATGAGAATAAAAATCAAATATTTTTTTTTTAAGTAAAGAGAACATATTTATTGAAAATATATGGTCATGGGTTTTTTTATTTACTTCAAATTAACTCTGTTTTTTCTTATATTTTGAGGCTACAATTAATCTATATATTTTTTTCACTCGTAATGTTGTATGAGTGGGATTTGTAAGATGACAATATGCTGGTAGATTTGAGAGCGTGTCTTAGAGTGATGCCCATGCCGAGCTAAATTTGAGATGGAGCCGAAGAGTCTTTATTGTCCATTCTCAAAATGAAAAATTGAGCTCTAAACCAGACTCGTTCTCAAATCCTGAAAACTAGACTTGGTTTCAGAATGTGCATGTTATATAAGCTTGCAAGGTTGTATTGGCGATTATGGTTTATATGGTTAAAGTCGAAACTCCTAGATGTTAAATATGTAAAGAATCATTATATATCTGTGGTATTCAATTTGGATTTTTCAGATTCCACAAATATTTTACGTATTCATTTCATTTAAGATTTCTTACGATAGTTGAGAGCCAAGATGTATAAGGATTCTTATGGATATCTATAGAAAAATATGCATGTTATTATTTTCTATCTATCTCAACATATACCATGAGTGTTTTCATGGGTTCTTCTTGATAACCTATATATTAGGTTTTTCATTTTTGAGCTCTTTTTAGCATTGTATGATATGTTTTTTTGATGACGCTGGTTGTGAGCTTTTATTTCCTTTATTGTTTTGCTTCTTTCTTCCTCTAACCTGATTGTATTTTTTCTTCTCATTCATCTCCATATGTTGCCCTTTTTAGATTAATCTTTTTAAACGTTGATATTTGATATGAAATATGAAAACTATTATAAAAAATCTTTAGTTTTTTTTATGTGTTATAACTTTCTTTTGATAAACATTAGAAAATATGTTTCAGTCTTTACATCTATAAGTATCCTTAGTTTAATCCATTATAATCCATATATTTCCATAAGTATCCATAATTATAATTTTTCAGGAAATTGATACCAAGGTACAACAATACCAATTAAAACAACAATTTTTATGGGATGTGAAAAATCATCAGTGGCCTGCTAGTTGATAACATGGATGAAAAACAAACACACTATATGAAAATCGATATGAAAGTCACTTTGAAAAGGAAAAAAATAAAGAAAGAGAAAAAAAACAACTCATGCAGCACATAATATAAACAAAAGATTATACTTTACCTACTTCATGGACAAAACATAAGCCTCGTTACAACACAACATGTAACTTAATTCTAGACCTCAACAAAACGAACCAAAATTTTCAGGAGTTTAATCACACACAATTAGAATATTACCTTATCAACAGAAATTTCAACATGTCGATACACAATGTCATCATTGTAATTGACCGTCGGCTGCTGAAAATTTGCAACATGACTAATACAATCATCCGTTAAATTAACGTTCATCAAATTAGGGCCTACCACTGTTAAGATTCCAAAACCTAATCTTTGTAGTCTTCGACGTGCAAGATTAGAATGGAGTAGGTCCCCGTCGTTCCCTAGGTTATTGTCTCATGAAAGAAAGAAATTGCAAGCATTCCTCTGGGTTTTGTTTCCCTTTTTGGAGGTATTGAATACACTATGGGGCATATTATTAAGAGATTCAGTCACTTGCGGGTGCTTGACGCGCACAACAATATGTTGCATATGGAGGTGCCACCTTCAATTGCAGGTTTAACATGCTTGAAGTATCTGAATCTGTCAAATTCCAGGATTACATCATTGCCAGACTTGATTACTACCCTCTAAAATTTGAAGATTCTGAATACCGAGAACTGTGTTCACCTTAAAGATCTTCCTCTAGACATGTGCAAGCTAAAAAATCTAAGGAACCTTATAACATGCAAAAGCAAAAAGTTGTATTTTTTAACCATTTCAATGCCAAGGAAGTTAAGAGAGCTAACCAACCTACAATACTTACCCTTATTTACAGTGAGAAGGAAGAACCTTGGATTTGGAATCGAAGAGTTGGGTACCTTGAATCTCATAGGTGGTAAACTAAGTATTCATAACCTGGAGAATGTACGTACTCGAGAAGAGGCTACAAGAGCAGATATAGGAGGAAAAGAGGACGTTCATTCGTTAGAATTGCGTCATTCAGTAATTCGGTACAGTGATGATGGTGAAGTGTTACAAGGCCTTTGTGTCAGTCTTGTTCATGAACAAAAATGCATACCAATTGGAAAGAATTAACGGTTTATATAATTCTAACAAAGGTTGATTACACTCATAAAAGACCCGTAGAATCAACAAAAACCAGTGATTGTATAGGGAAAAAAGTTCAGGTTTTTGTATCGAAAAACATAAACAACGGTGGTTAATTATAGGTGTTAATCTCAAGAAACATTTTGTTAAATTTAATTACAATTAGATTGTTAAAGTATTGTGGTTAGCAATGAGATTTTTTCTGGGGTTTAAGGAAGACGATCAAGAAAACCTTGGAAATTTGTCGAAACATATAAGTCAGTTGAGATCCAGAATGAGCAGTAGACTTGAAGCTTATGATTTTCAAAACATGGAAACTTCGATCTTTTCCAAGAATTTATCAATTTGTTTTGTCCAGAATTGGTGCGCATATGACATCATACCCACTGATTGTCGTTGGTGTTCTTCATTCAAGAAGAACATCAACAATAGTCGATGTATATAGTGTCCCATACACCGATTCTACTACTTAATCTTTTTCACGAATAAACTCATGAGCAGTAGCCATAAACAAAAACAGTTGGTGATGGGGTTTTCAAAATTGTTTCAAAATATCCCTCCTTTGGCTTATATGGTAGGCCTACATATATAAAAAGTGGACCTAAAATTAGCCAGGCAAGAAAGACCGTTCATCTAAAGTGATGATATAGGACCATACACGTAACACACCCATCAAAATGATGCAAACCTTCCGACTTTCTATAAAAAAAAATCATTAACAAGCGTATTCGTCGTATTCAGGACATCAAAATGTCAATTTTTTTATCGACAAACACCATACACATCTTTGAATGTTATAAATGATATTATAGAGGTCTTACGGTCTATAAAAATTGAAGCAATGTACCGAGTCTTTAAGAAAACGTATAACTAGATTTGTTTTTCGCTTTAGCCAAAAGATTCGTCTTTCATGCAGACACCATGTGTCATAAAGGTTAGAGAGTTGCTTCCTTTTCTGGGATCATCTAAAGCTCCCACATTACACAAACCAAAAAACTTGTAGGAGAACATCAAGAGAAAAAAGAAACTTCCAAAGTTCAGCATAAGCACTATTGCTAAGTTGAGTGGTTTCAGATTGTGACGAAATTGGATGTACAAATCTATTGAGTTTGCAAGGGATGAACTACAAACTATTGCCCAAAATTGAGATAATGACCGTTTCGGGGTTTCTTTCAGTCGTAAACGAGAATCACTGTTGGTTTTGACAAGAGGGAAGAAGAAGAAAAAGAGAGACATCGGGCGGGCTTGGGTAAAATTCGTGTTTCTTTTGATTCATCGATACGCTCTGGCAAGGTTAGAGGTGGTTTGCAAACAATAGACAACCAAAACCCACATTCCAAGGAACTAATCATAAGGGGATATTGTATCAAAAATAAAGTTCAAACCAACTTAGTATCAAGATGTTAAACAAGAACTGAGTTATACTCATATGTTTTTTTTTTTTTACGGAAAAATGGAATTGTATTAATGAACTAGACCAGTTACATTGTTCTTCTTAATGAAATACTGACTACTAATACAATTAGGAATACTCGTAGTCCAGTCTTTCGTGAGTTTTTCAACTCTGGCTACCTTGGATAAAATATCCGCTACTTTATTTCTCTCCTTGGGAACATAATAGCATTTCCAGAATCTAAATTGCTTAAAATTAGAAATGATTTCAGCTATGTGATGATGAAGCCTCCACGAGATATTGTAGTTTCCTCTTGTGACTGCATTTACCACCAGTTATGAGTCTAGCTCAAAATTCAGGTTCTCCAGCCGAAGTTGCTTTGCCCACATAACTGCCTCCTTTAGTGCTAGACACTCCGCATGCTCTGCACTGGTCATATCCCTGAGAGAGACGCATCTGGCTGCTTGTTGATCACCTGCAGAGTTGCGAAAGATTGGACCAATACCACCATCCTTTGAAACATTACAGAAAGAGCCATCACAATTGATAGTTATGGCATTAAATTCAGGTGGAATCCATTTCACATCCACCCTATTGACCTTGCAAGAGACAACCTGAGAGTCATTAGTTAATACTGAGCTATGAGAGTTTAAAATGGATTTTGTTTTTTCTATGAAACTATTTATGTTCAGTTCTTTGTTTTGATGAATTACTGAATATCTCTCGCTCCAAATGCTCCATGCCACTGTCAGTCTTTTTGCAACTTCTTTGTCAGAAATAGTCCCATCAGATAGATCTTTAAACCAACTCCTAATCCATTCCTCAACAGAAGTTTGGTCACTCGATTGAAGTCCAGTCAGAGCTAGCCAAGCAGCTCTAGCAAAATTGCAGTGTTTAAGAATATGGCTTGCACTTTCTATGGAATCACAACCCATGGGACAGCCAGGGTCAATGTCTTGAAGGATAGCTGAAAGTCTTTCCCTTGTGGAAAGTGCACCTGATAGACACTTCCATGTAAAGTGCTGAACTCTAGGCAATGTAGGAAGTTTCCACAGCTTTACCCACAGTTTATTCGTTTCAGGGTCAGTTGCAGGTGTATTCCTCTGGTCTTCCAGCATCTTTATGTATGCCGACTTGACTGAGAAATTACCGTTCTTCTCAAGTCTCCAAACTAGCCTATCTGCCTTATTTGGATGGACAGATAATCGTGAAATAATCTTGACTGTATCCATGTTGAAGAGTTGTTGCAGGGTAGTAAAATTCCAATCCGTACCTTCTGGGTTAAAGAGAGTACTCACAGTATTGTATTGGTGTGCAATATTTGGGTGTGCAATCATCTCTGGTGGACCTTGTAATTCTGGAATCCAGGAATCAAACCAGGTTTTTGTGGTTAAACCATTTCCAATATGCCAGCAACTGTTACTTTTGATGAAAGGGAGTTCTGAACTTATACTTTTCCAGCTCCAAGAGGAATCCGCCTTATCTTCTGCATTCAAGGCGTTACCATTAATGAAATATTTGGCAGCAAGAGCTTTGGCCCAAACTTCATCCGATTTAGTGCATAATCTCCATGCAGATTTGGCCAGCAGAGCCCTATTGAAAATTTGCAAGTCCCTGAACCCTAAACCACCATCATGTTTGTGCCGGCAAAGTTTGTGACGAGCCATTAAGTGCATACCTGAATTCGTCTTCTTGTTCCTTAGAAATCTTGACTTAGCAGAATTCATTCCTGCAATGGTATCTACTGGGAGTTTAAATGAAGTCATATGATGTACCGGTACAGAGTTAAGGACATGCTTGATCATCACTACCCTTCCAGCTTCTGAGAGATTATTTTCTTTCCATGATTCCATCTTCTTATTCATTTTATCTATGAGATTGGAGAAGGGAATTTTCTTGTTCTTGCCTATGAATAATGGTAAGCCCAAATATTTTTCCTGTAACTCCATCTGTGTAGCATTGAGAGTGTTTGCAAGATGAATGCGCACTCCACTTTCCACTTTTTTTACTGAAGTAAGCAGATGATTTGTTGAAGTTTATTATTTGTCCTGAAACAACACTAAACTCATTGATGACTTGTAGGAGCTTAGAAGCTTGTGATGAATTTGCTTTGCAGAATAGTAAGCAGTCATCGGCAAACAGTAGGTGATTGATCCTTGGTGCAGTTCTTGCTATCCTTACGCCTGTCAGTTCTCTTATTTCTTCACAGAAAACCAGCTTTCTTGATAGTGCTTCCATAACTAAGATGAACAGGCAAGGTGATATGGGATCACCTTGTCTGATTCCTTACTGAGTATATAATAATATGTTTATCATATCTAGTTGTTTCGTATCTCGTCTTATCCAACCAAAATCATAAATATGTGTATGCTTTTAGCTTTAAGATACAAAGACTGGAAGCATAAAAAATCGCCAGTGTGGTGCCTTGCTAGTAAAATTCAACACGCTATCTGCACGAATTGCTCGACACTAATTGGCATATGGAAACGATGGTACAGAAAAGGATAATTCGCTTCAATTTTTGTTTATTTGATTTAACTATTGTTAAATTATGATGTGCATTAATTTTGGTTATGCCTAACTTTATTTCCTATTTGAATATGACTTGTTAACGGGAAAGCTAGACATTTTACTGCGACTTGTATTTACCGTATGCAACATAATCAATTGTTGTGGTACAAGAAAAGACATCCACATAGGTATGTTTAATCATATTTGTGATTTTATTTCCGAATATAGCCAAATGTTTGAGTTTTCAACGTTTGCTATTTTCAACATTAAGCCAAATAATTGAAGGTTTTTCCCCATCCTTTCGGATATTAAATAAAGTAATTTTCTTCCTTCTTTCACCGCGGATTTTTAGGGAATAGTCTGACTTGAATTTATAAAAGATATATGCACCGTATGAAATGATATGACGAGCAATAAAGTGAGACACATAAGTATTTAGCCCTTATACGATGTTGCTAGATTTACGGAATGCATAATATGTGTGTTTTATTTGCTATGCCGAGCTTTAAAAGCTAGTGCACATGGTATGCACTTTGTATATGTTGTGTAAAGGCAACAACCAGAGTTGTGTTTTTAAACTGCGTCTTGTATGTATATATATGACGTCGAGCGATAATGAGTGATATATATCTTCAAATGATATTCATAGTTAATATGAAGTCTTCTCCTCGCCCAAAGCTATTATTGGAAATCACAATTTGGTGAATTAATTAAATTTTCATAAGTACCTATGAGAATGAGTCAATAATAGACCAGACAAATGAGGAAGATGTGATAGTGGTAGGAATATTGAATATGGGAACCAAATAATATCGTACCACTGGAAGTGGACAAATACGTGGTTGTAGCATATTAATGCGCAAAACCAGTGAAACAAGCCATAAGAAGAATAGCGTAGCACCTGAAGAAACCAGCCGAAGAACAAATCAAGAAATGGGAAGGAGCGGGATTCATCAGAGAAATCGGATACATGGAGTGGGCAGCAAACATGGTAATCATACCAAAAAAGAATGGGAAGCTCCACATGTGCGTCAACTACAAAGATATAAATAAAGCTTTCCCAAAATATAGTTAGCCCTTACCGGACATCACCCAACTGGTGTATGGAATGATGGGACATGAAATGTTCTTCATATTGTACGAGTACTTCGGTACAACCAAGTACCAGTGCACACCGAAAACAAAAAAAGAAGACAACACTTTTTAGACTGCAGGGGATCTATTGTTTCAAAGTCATGCCTTTCAGCCTCAAAAACACAGGAGCACGATACTAACGGATGGTAGAGAAAATACTCGCATAGGGGATCAAAACAATATTGGAAGCCTACGACGACGACATGTTGGTAAAAAGAGAGAAGTCCGGCAGCCACATCGAAGATCTGAAGACCATATTTTAGGAAATGAGGAAATACAACATGAGAGTCAATCCGGAGAAATGCACGTTCAGAATTAAGGAAGGAAAGTTTGTGGGACACGTGGTAACATAGGATGAAATACAAATAGATTCATAAAAGGTGCGAGCAGTGCTAGACATGAAACCACCAAAGATAAAGAAAGACGTCCAACAACTCAACGAAATATTGGCGGCTCTAAACAGATTCATTGCAAGATTTTCGTATAAGTGCAAATCATTTTTTGAAGCACTACGAAAGAATGCAACATTTGAATGGAATGAAGAATGCGGGGAAGCCTTCCATCAAATCAAGGAGTACCTCACTAAACTTCCAAAACTACAAACCACCATAGTAGGAAAAGAATTGAGCATATTCCTTGCCTCTACAAAAGAATCCGTAGGAGCGGTCGTGATCCGGATAAACGAAGGAAGACCACACCTGATATACTTCACAAGAAAAACACTATCACCGGCAGAAAAGAATTGTACATCATTCGAAAAGGCACTTTTCGCATTAGTACATGCGGCGTTGAAACCAGAAACATATTTTCATGGAAGATGGATCAAAGTCTTTACATCGCATCCGATAAAAGCACTACTAGGAAAAAAAAAGGAAAGAATAACAAAATGGAGCGTAATCTTAGGACAACATAATATCAAGATTTTATCAAGAAACGCAGCCAACATACAAGTTTTGACAGACTTCTTCCAGATTTCCCGGAGGAAGATCCAAGCAAAGAAGAGCCAGCGGAAGAGAAGAAACACCAAGATCCACTAGAAATCGAGGAAAATCGGGGAGATTTCGAGGTTCTTTGCCTACTGACTCCGAGAAACGACACACGATGCGAAATATCCGCAGATGGAACTCACAACAAAAATGGCACAACAATAGTAATCGTGGTAATTTCTCCAAAGCGTCGAATGACCCCATGCATATATAAGATATGTTTCGATGTAGCAATAAACAACGTGGCAGAATACAAAGCCGTACTACACACATTAAGACTAGCCAGAGAAAAATAATTGGAAGATGTGCGCATTACTAGTGATTCACAACTTGTGATACGACAAATAGGGAAGACATACGAAATAAAGAGCGACCACTTGAGTCAGCACATGCGGTGATTGAAAATAGAATGAAGGCAATAAAGAAAATTGTATTCAGACAAGTACGAAGAACAAAAAACAGGTATGCTGATGTGCTAGCTTTAATAGGCTCTGTAGGGGGCAAAACCCCTCGGAACACGTGTCTCGCATCCAAGAAACCTAACAACACCGAGAAGATCGACAGCGAGATCTCGGACCAATCTAAAGAAAGAGGAAGTCACACATGAGTGGAGCGAAGGATCGAAAGGAAAGGATTCGGACCATGTCAAGGGACCGAAGACTAGAAATCAACCTCGGAGCACCACCGCCTTACTCGACAGGGACTGACACCACCACGATTGGGTCGTTTGTCTTTATTAGCTGTAAACCACCCAAGCTCGGCCTATATAAGGCGAGCTTGGAAAACGTTGTAAGGGTTGGATTCTAGTTGGATTGAGCCTAAGCAGCAAGAGAGAGATTAGGTCTGTTATCTCCTCTGGTTCCTTAGGGTTATATTCTTGTAATCACAACATCGAAATACTTACAAATCTCCTTATATTTTGCCTTTACTGTCTTAGTTTTGTCTTGAATTACTGTTCTTATTGCCTTTGGAATCGTTCTTATGGTCTTCGCACCATTAAACCTCAACTGAAATACTGTATGTATGAGTAGATCTGATGGATATGGCTCCTTGAGTACCTATGCAGATTTTATACTCGTACAGTTTGGCGCTAGAAACAGGGACTGATTAAAACAACTTAGGGTTTGCCTGTGATTTTTCGGGTTTTCAAATTTTTTGTTATGTTTTTCTAATCTTTTCCAAAGATTTTCAAAAGTTAGTTTTCCGAGAGGAAGCTCCTGTACCTTAAGCATCTAAAGGACCTTAAAGGTTTTAGCATGTTTAAGAGTTTTCTGAGCACAGCATCAGATGATAAAATCATCCATTAAAGAGCTTTCAAAACCTTGGTATGATGAAGTCAATTTTTAAGATAGGTAGTTTATCCATTAGGGTTTTCAAATTTCATACTATACAAAGAAATCCATTTTAGGGTTTTCAAATTTCATACTATACAAAGAAATCCATTTTAGGGTTTTCAAATTTCATACTATACAAAGAAATCCATTTTAGAGTTTTCGAATTTCATGCTATATATGGAAATAGAACTTCATAAAAGGAACCAGACGGAAAGGAACGATTTGAGCTAAAAGACAAAGTAGACAGTTAGGGATATATCTAAAAAGGGCAAATACGACTTACATTAAATTTCGTATGAATTTTTTTTTGTTGCAGAGTAGATTTACATGGCCGACAAAAGTACACTGCGCTAGCCGCCTTGGACCTCACGGGTTTTTTGTTTCTTGATAGGTCATAGCCAGAATGGCTTCCCAATCGGAACACGCTCCGAAGCAGCGAGTAGGATCCTCGAAGCAAGGTACTGGATCGTCCAGACAGCACAACACCAGATTCTCAACCAGTAAAGGGTTATCCCCCGAGGTAGCGGCTAGCACAGTCCAACACCGAGAGCACGTAAACGAAGAAGAAGTGTTGATAGAGGACATAGGCCCCGAGGGAAAAGGATTTCCAGAGGCTGAAGAGCCACGCCAACAGCAAATACAGGAAGAAAATGGAGAAAACGAGGAAGATGAGGACGAAGCATCTGATCCTGAAAATGAAATGCCCGAGCAACAACCTACCGAAGAAAATACGGCAAGAGCTGCACAATTCAGAAAATTAATCTTGAAAAATAGAAAAATAAAAAAGCTAAAAAAACAGCTGGCCGAAGCAAACAAAAAGGTAGCGGAAAAATCGGCGTCCAACTACAAGGGAGGCAGCGAAGGACATTCTCGTCCAAGTAACGCATCTCGGCCGAAGGAACCCTCCGAATCTAACACGTACATAAAGGTCAAAGGCACCAGTAAAGGTCACGGAATCACGGTATCGAGCAAAAGGACCGAGCCACCGGCATACACAAGGGCAAGCATACACACATTCAGCGAAGGTAATTCGATGAAGAAGGACGCCGAGGCAAGAGCCCTACAACAAGTAATGATGGATCAAATTAAGGCACTCCGAGCAGAAATTTTCGACAACCAAATCCAATCGAGTGACAGGATCAAACCCACTAAAGCCATGAACGATGTCAATCGGTCACCGTTAAGCCCAGCAATCCTTTCATTACCAATTCCAGTAAAATGCACGATGCCCACTTTCACCTCCATCTTCGACGGATCAGGAGACCCTACTATACATGTCAAAATGTATCTCCGAGTTTTTCTGGCTTACGCCAATAGAGATGAAGTGCTTTGCAAGTATTTTCCCTCTAGTTTAAAAGGAGAAGCCCTCGCCTGGTATGACAATCTCGCAGCCGGCTCAATCTCATCTTTCGAGGAGCTTTCTAAAGTTTTTATACTACACTTCCTGTATAACAACTCCTCAAAGCCTGGGGTGGAGAAACTATTTAGCATTCGGGTACGCCCGGGAGAGTCGACAAAAAGTCTAACAAGCAGGTGGACCGAGCAGTGTGTAGAGGTAGGAAATGGAGCCACGGAAAAGGATAAAGTACGAGCATTTCTCAACGCTCTAGACAAGGATCACCCTCTTTACGACAGACTCTTCTCGAAAAACCCCGAAACGCTGCAGGACCTACGAAAGTACCAAAAGGAGCGAATCACCTTGGAGGAAATAAAAGAACAAGCTGCACTGGGAAAAGAAACAATCTTAAAGCAAGTTCACTCGATAAACAACCTGTCGCTCGAAGATCGAGCACAAACAATGGGCACTCACTTCGGGGACCCATCGAAGCGAGAAAGACAGGATGACAGCGGTCGATATGGGAACGAAGGCAAATTTGGTGATGGCAAGTACCATGATAACAGAAAGTACACTGATAACAAAGGAAACAACCCCCGAGGAGAATTCGAAGGAAACAACAGTCAGCAAGGGCAAGGAAACAGAAAATTCGGGACAACCAAACCAGGATTTCCTGCATTCCACGACAGAAAACTTCCCAAGCTCTGCATTCCCATTGAGGATGCCCTTCGGACCATCGAGCAGTCGGAGTTCGCGAGCGAAATTAGATATCCTCGAAGCAGAGGAAACCAGCCGAAACATACAAAAAACTCAAGGGACTATTGTCAGTTCCATAAATTCCATGGGCACACCACCGAGGATTGCATCACGGCGCAGGATCAAATTTATTTCTTTATTACTAAAGGACAATTTAAACACCTTCTGGAGCTGCCACAGCCACCTCCTAACCAACCGCAACCCAAGGAAGAGGCAAAGCGCGAAGCCTACGTAATTACCATCGACAGGGACATACCAAGGTTCGGAACTTGTAATTCAATTGTCCATACAAAGGGTCTAAAAGGAATCCAGACAGGACGTATTCACAAAAGGGATTTGGATGGCGAGGAGATACTCAGTGTAGTAACAAAAAATCGCTTAGAGGAGTGGCAGAAGCAGCCTGTTTTCTTTTTAGCAGCAGACATTCCCCACGAGGGAAGGATGCATAACGATCCTCTGGTCATCACCCTTCAAATGGGGAAGATAGCCATGCCCAAAGTACTGGTGGACCACGGGAGTTCTGTGGACATACTATTCGGTCAAACATTCGACAAAATGAAGGGTAAGAAAGCTGCTTTGGTACCTTCAGCTTACAACATATTCGTCTTCAATGGAAAGCCGTCAACGCCCCGAGGAGAACTGATGATCACAATTCATGCCGGTAGTCAGAGGCAACCAACTTTATTCAGTGTGGTGGACATAGATTCTCCTTACAACGCCATCGTGGGAAGACCATGGTTGCATAGCATCATGGGCGTTGCATCTACCTTACACCAGAAGATCAGGTTCCCAACACCGACAGGGATTGCTGAAATCCGAGGTGATCCTACTGAGGCTCGGGCATGCCACGAAATAGATGTTCAAGCGAAGGAAAGCAGCAAGGGATACTCGGAACAAGCTAAAAACCCAAAGATCTCGGACGAAAGTATAGCAAAGTTCATAGCTGACACTGAGGCTGAAATGCTAAGTGTAAAACAAGAAGGAAGCAAAGAGAACCAGCATCTGGAAAACAGAGAACAATTCCTTGTGGCAACATACAACCTCCAGACTCCGAATGGACAATCAGGCGAGTCTAGCGAAGACAACAACACCCAGCAAGAACCTTTCTGGATCGGTCCGTTTGTCATTGAAGGGAAACTCGATAAGGATACTTACAGTTTGACTAACCTTGAAGGTCAGAGGTTGAAAACCCCAGTAGAGGGGAGGTACTTGAAACACTTAGTTTAAGAAAACAAAATCCATTTGTAAGCAGCACTCGAAGAGATTTAATAAAATAAAAATGGCACTCATTGATGCAACTCCCACCGAAGTCAAACTCCAAATACTGTCAACACCATCGCAAAGGCTGTAACGCCAAAGGCAAAAAACGCCAAACAGGCTGTAACGCCAAAGGCAAAAAACGCCAAACAGGCTGTAACGCCAAAGGCAAAAAACGCCAAACAATAAAACAAGTCCTCGAATAGCAGGCACAGAGCCGATGACCATATAAATCGTAAGGGCCCTACGAGTTATATGGCACGGTCCTCTACCCACAAGACACCCCGATAGCGGTGAGCACTTTGAATCAAGGCTACAAAAGCCGACGATGCACTCGTACTCACTACCAAACGGCCACGAGGACTGCACGTCCTCGGGCGCCAAGGGGACGATAAATGGGATTAACATCTACCTATAGAGGAAGATGGAACCCCGAGGCAGTTGATTTGCTTGTACTCACAAGCGAACTACTCAACCTAGGGACCTCCTCAAAACAAAAAACAGTCCCGAGGAGGGGCACAACAATTGAAAAGTAGACAAAAAATAAATTCTTTATATATATATGTGCATGTAATGCAGGACGCGAAGTGTGATAACAAAAAATGCGTCTATAAGCAAAGTGGCGCGGAAGCAACTACAAAGGAAAAACAAAAAATACACAAGCTAAGGGCGTAAATTATCCTTTGAACAATCGGCACCATCACGAGAACCATCCTCGGAACCATGAACGGATTCGCTCGGACCATCATGGGTACCCTTGGCAGCATTGCTAAGACCCCTGGAATTATCGCCTTGAGCGGCATCATCATCATTACCACCACCAGCTATCTTTAAAAACTTCTCCAGCAGGCCCCTCTTTCGAAGCTCATCTCTAGCTAATGCCACATAAACTTCCTGAGCGAGCAGATACTCATCAATAGGAGACACAACGTCCGAGTCACGCGCACCAATAGCACCATATGTAGGAGGTTCAACACCGATGGGCCTGAAAAGAGAACGACCATGCTTTCGGCAGGTCATGCTGGTAGCAAAGGCAGTAGTTAGTGCAGACTTAGAAAGAAGTTCTTCCACAGCTTGACCATGTCTTAGCTCATGGTTAACAAGAGCGAAACCGACCACCATATCCCTCACGCTTGCCTGGCACTCAAGGCGGCGCCCCCGTTCCTGGGATAAAAGTTTAGCATGATTGGTCATTTCTTCGGAACGACGCTTGCGTTCAAACTCAAGTTCTTGAGAAAGTCTAGCAAAATCAGCAGAACGAAGTTGACGTTCTTCGGATAATTCTTTGGTCAATTGTTTAACCCTGCTTTCGGCCTCCAACTTTAGATCGGATTCAGTCACTAGCTGACTTATGGCATCGTCCCTCGTCGCCTCGGCATCAGCAACCTGCTTCTTCAAATTAGCTTCGATGCCTGAAAACGAAAGCAACAAACATAAGAATAACAAAAACAGCGACTCAGCTAAGGCTGTGAAGTAGGTAGAAAAGCGAAAGGAATTTGGGGATAATTCCCTACTTTCTTTATAAACCATATATTCAGCAACCTGGTGCTGATTAGTAAAACGGGGCACCGAGGCATTCTTTCGGACATCCTCAGAAGAAATGACCCCACTTTTAGCCAACTCTATTCGGTACTCATCAACAAGGGCAGCAGTCTGGACGTTTGACTTATTTGCCGAAGCAAGTTGTTGGCAAATATCAGTACAGCTTCTTTTTAGACCATCATTTTCAGCAGCCAAGTCCTTGTTAACATTCTTATACGTAGACAGCTGCACCTTCAAATCCCTGATGTCCTTTTCTAACTTTTCAATTACAACCCTACCAGAGACATTGACTGACCTCTCCGAGCGAGCTGCATCTCGCTCTTGTGTCAATCGAGTCACATCCATTTGGAAAAAATGGTTTTCCCGGGACAGCAAGGCTTTTCTATTTCTCATTTCCTCGAGAAGGCGTTTGGCTTGATCCTCTTTCTTTCTCTCGTCTACATAAGTTCTTTCGGCCTCTTCGCCCTGTAATAATTTACATCTTCCAAAGCTCTATCCCTCTCTTCCAGTAACGTAGCATTATCACTACGGCAGCCTTCGCTACTTGAGGCAATCTGAGACGATTGTCGGCCATTTCGGAGCCGATCAATAGCCAATTGGGCCTCCTGAAGTTTTTTCTCGAGCTTTTCCAGCTCGCCTTTTCAAAAGCAAGTAGCAAATCTGTTTTTAGCAATGCTGCGGCAAACAGATGCTCCCAAAAAAGCAGCAGGAAAAATAAGGGACTTACATATCGATTGTTTCTTCGCCTCAGCACTGCGAACCTTCTCCCACGCCAGCTCCTCCTGCATCCGATGAAACTCTCGTGCATAGTACTCGGTTTCACCAGCTTGATCAAAGTTATAAGCTAGAAGACCAGTAGCATGATAATCGCCCTAGTAAAAAGTGGCAAAAACAGATTAACAAAGCGCTTCAACAGCATCGACATGAACAACAACAGCATAACTCACCGCCTGAACCATGGACAAATTCTCCTCATAAGACAAGGGAGGATGGCGAAGATTGTACTCGGCTCGAGGACAGTCACCTCCGAAGAGATCGCCAAGTTTTTTGCAGAAATCCGGATCCAAAGGCTGCCTTAAGGGATCCGAGGCATAAGCCTCAAAGCGAGTTGAAACCTCGGTAGTAAATTTGCCAGGGCAATAATTTTCAAATAAAACTTCGTTAAACCTCTCGGCAGTATAAGATTGCCTATATCTGCAAGCATAGCTAGGAGCAGGTGGAAACATCGAACTCTGTGGAAGACCGGCGATGAGCTGTTTGGAAGAATCCATCTTAACATACGAACCATCCTCCTGGGGACAAAGGAGATCCACTGGTGTAACGATCCTATCTGAAGAAAGAATAGAGGGCTCACCAAAAACATTCGCGGAGGTTCCCGTCTCTGAGGCAGAGGCATTAACCATCGTCTTCGGCGCAGAAGAAGTTGAAAGAGTAACATCTGAGGTAGCACTAGCCTTCGAAGTTACAGGAACTACAGTCGAAAAAGAGGCACTGCCAACGATAGAAGGCATGACAATCTGAGGACCTGAGTCGATCATCTCCTCGACTACCATTTTAGTCGTTGTCAAAGTTGGAATTTCCTTGTCAGCACTCGGAGTCCCTCTCGAAAGAACCGTAGCAGCCTGGCGACGGGTAGTTTGAACCCCTTTCAGAATTGCTTGCAAAGCAGATTTTTTCAGCGGTTTAGAAACTTCGGGAGCTCCCCCAAAATTAAACTTTATCAGGCTGCGACTAGTGTTTAGGGCACCTAAAGGCTGTCCCTGCAGATATGGATCCGTCTTCCTCAGGAAACAAACAGAGGCAAGTATGAATACTTCGGAAAAGAGCGAAAAGAGAGTATTTGTTACCTGCTGCATAGTCCCCTCATCAGGCCGATGACGCTTTAGGTTGCCCGAGGGTTCGACGACGACACCCTTGCCCTTACCCGAAAATGAGCGAGATAACTTTATATCCTCGTCAGAAAAATGAATGGAAAACAGGTGCCGAGTCTCGAACTCGTGACCTACCTCGAACTCAGTTCGAACAATGAATCGGCCAGAGTCTTTCCAGCCTCGGAGTAGAGGACCTCTAAGAAGAATAGGTTCTGAAAACCAATCGTCATCCATAGAGTACTTCAAAGACTCGGGGAGAATGTCTCGGATCCCATTCACCCTCCGAAAGCTAACCCCCCAAGGAGCTAACTCGTTGTCTGTAGTTAAAAAGGGCTCATAGTGCTTGAAAAAGTTCTTAGCAGTAAAATAATACTTCGCTGTGGATTCGGGAGAAGAATTATCCTCAGAATGAAGAACCCACTGATTGATGAGAAAGATTGAGCTGCAAGTAAGTTGCATCACACCTCGAGGTTCGGGAAGAGAACAAAGGATTTCAAGGAACAAAGGATTGGAAGATTGGTAAAGGGGAAATAGCAGCCCAGTAGATATCTGATGAAACGTTACCACAAGTGTGTCCTCGCTACATTCATACTCCTTAACCAATTCTGGAGTCAATCTGGAAGAATCAATGGCCTCGATTTGAAAGCCTCTTCCATCAGGATCCTCACCATTTAACCTTAAAGAAAGGGCCTCAATCATGGAATAAGGCATGGAAAGAGGAAGATGCAGATAGGGAAAAATAATAACCGCCGGCGTACGGAAACAGTAGAGGCAACTAGAAAATAAAGAGGCAAGAAGGGAAAATCACAAAGAA
>JAJJMA010182733.1:0-12317 GCA_023529015.1 Papaver nudicaule
TTATATCTCTGATAATATAATTAAAGCACCAAGTAGTACGTTATCTAATAACTGTAGAGTTTAACTCCAAAGTCCCAACTTTGTAGAGTTGATCCCCAAGATCACAACTCCAGTTATTAGAGTTTGGATATTGATTTTTGAGATCGTCCAAACTTAAACCATAAGACTCACGAGCCAAAACGAAAAGTTGGTAGTATTTCGGTACCCCTCCTTTTTCAAATATGCTCTCTGAGTTCTCTCTTATAACTCCCCAGGTGGAGAGAATAATATCATGCACAACGCTAAACAGCCCACAAACTCATAATATCACCAATTTACGTCATGTCGACATCGTTTCGAATTCCTCGACATCAGAACTAAATCGCTCACTGGTACTATGGTGGAGAATTGATAGAGATGCACCCTCTCGGGTTTCCTCCTCAATATTTAAAGACCTCAGACCCTCGCCTAATCCCGGTCAAGATAGAGACGCGCCCTATCGGGTTTCCTCTTAAAATACGACTCAACATCCGAGTCTCAATGAAAACCTCAGAAGCATCGCGGCTCTAGGCCTGTCCAGAGCTCTCTGAGAAGCATACAACAACCTAAACACACTTAGGCAGGCCACAATCTAAACACAGAATGGTCTAATATACCATAGATAAGCGCGTCATGACCTAAAAATGCCATATCCCAAGTACACGAACATGCCATAATCAAAGATGGCGTAGCAAAATTGCCTTGGCCAAAGGCCAAGACCGTGACCATAAGGTTGTGGTGCCACATCCTTGGCGCTACCAAAGCCATGGCCACTAGGCCATGCCGCAAAGCTCATAGCGTCAGCATACACGGCGCTACCAAGTCCATGGCCACTAGGCCATGGCGCCACACCTCATAGCGCCAACATCCTTAGCGCTAACAAATCCATGGCCACTAGGCCATGGCGCAAAGCTCATAGCGCCAGCTTCCACGGCGCCATCAAGTCCATGACCACTAGGCCATGGCGCCACACCCACTTTGGCCAAATCATGGCCATAGCCACGCAACGCTGCTTAGCTCAACACAACTACGCAACATTTGCATACTACACGAGATATCAAAACATTACACGGGGGGATAACTTTAGGGTATTGGTATGGCGGTCTACGACAGTTAGAAAGAAACTGATAGAGATGATGGACAGTTACGAGAAAGTGGTGCTGAGTGGACACGTTCTACACAACTCTAGCAGTTACAAAGCACAACTCACGTCCTCCACTCCTCCATTCTTCCACGGCTTCCACCCTCTCTATCGAGAGATCAGGGTGAGTTCAACAATATAAATAGAGGCTTCCTCTATCTTCCAAGACAGAACATTCAGAACACTTGAATACACCAGAGCCTCAGAGCAAACACCTGAGCAATTCAACACACTTCTATCCTTGGAAATCTCCAGTCAGCCTCACGACGTAAATCTTGAACTCTCACACCCAGAAACACACATTCTCAACCTGATCTCAAGTTTCTTTCACTGTTTCCCTCCCTAGACCAACCTCATCCTCTCTGTGACCGAAGCAAGACGTGAACGACAATTGACTTGGTTTAGGATCGTCTTGTTCGATTTTGATCTCGAGCACTACAACAGTACCAGAGATGGTACATATGTTTTTCAGGTAAAAACATTTGGCGACCACAGTGGGAGATCAATCTCTCGGTTCAGAAGATTTCCTCAAAAAATGGTTGAACTCAGGGCAGGGTCAGACAACAAAAATCCTAACTCTTCAACTGAAGGTACTGCAACTTCCAGCGCAACACCTACCAGTCCACCCACATTGAGTGTCCCAGCATCCAAACCACCCACGATGCTTCCCTGGAACACCTACTGTCTCAGCAAACCCGGTCACACCCATCGTCACGCCTACCCCTGGCGTTACTTCTATAAACCCTGTTGTTCCAGTAACCCCTACCGTCCCAACAACTCCTGCAGATCCAGATCCAGTTAGCACGCCTCGTAGTAACCCCTCTTCTTCGATCAGGATCAAGGATGCCACCTTAAAGGAAAGGGAAGTGCCAAAGAAACTAACCACGGAGGATTATCCAAGCAGCATGACGATTTTACAGAAGACCAAATCAATTTGTCGCTACCCAGATGGAGGTCTTGGCTTGTCCCAAAACTCTTCCATCGTCAGGTTCACAAGACAAAGGAACTCCCAGGGCTGCTGCTGGTACTAACCTCACTGTGATGATGAGACGAGCCTTACTCAAACAGAGTTTCAACGCAGAAAGAGCCGCAACATAAGTACGTCGCTAAAAGGCGATTTGGATAGACTACTCCAAAGCCCAGAGGAGGAGACGACGCTACGTGTTCACCAGCACCAACAACCATGCTCACACAAAGTGTAGAGGATCCCTCTCACCAAGAGGGGAGCATCGACACCACCAAGTGCTGAGGCTCAGAAGATTCCCGGAGCCCGATGCTGGAAGAGCCTACAACAATCTTGCCCAGCATTGGTACGTGGAGCGAAATGATGAACATGTTCTACCACAAGTATTTTTCGTGCCAGAATAGGATCCAAGATCTCGACTAACAGAACTACAATTGGTGGAGCTCGAAATGATCCTTGTCTATCGAACCCTCCATGAAACTGCAAAAGATCTGCCACGGATGCACCAGCGCTACTGGAGAGGGCCAAACCCCTAAAAAGCGAAGAGGCTCGTAATACCAACGGTGACAGCAGCATGATCAACAAGCAGTATAACAACAACTTACCTTCCGTGAGTGCCATCAGCGAAGGGAGTAAGAGGAAGAGTCCACCTACGGAGGTGACACACCCAAAGCATACTTCAAGCTCGCTTTGGAAACTCCAGGTGACATCATGGGTCGAAGCGGATCACAACACAAGCTACGGCACCACGAGTCACGACGACACAAGTTATGGAGCCCTGAGTCACGACGCCACAAGCCATGGCGCCACGAATCACAGCGCCACAACTGAACCCGCACTATTACGGAGTAATGAACCCTTAAGGAGCGAAGGGCCCGTAGTACCCGTGACGACAAAGGATTTATTAACGAATACTATAGAGGCGGAAAACCCCATCGTCACCACCAGGAGAATAACGACGGGACATGGGGACTCCCAAAGTTACCACTGCGGCCAGAAGAGAAGGTGCATCTCTGCTTCGTCCACACCAACCTTCCTATCCATGAGACCCCTCTCCCATGGGATACTCCTCACTAGAAGAAGTTCAGAATTCGAATTTTGTATTGATGGGATGGTTCCTGAACTCTCTTACGACGCTCTCAAATATGCTAAGAGCTCTACAAGGCTGCAAAACGATCGACGACAGCCGTCCCTGTCTTGTTAGAGAAGGATCCAAGCAGTTAAGGATTGAAGAAGCTCGTGATAACAGGAGACGCGTTAGCAAGCCTGATAACAGGGTATCAACACAATATAACTCAAAGGGTCCCAAACAAGAACGTGACTCAAGCACAAGATGCAGATCTGTAACAACGAGGAGTATGAGGACCGAAGCCTATGCAGGATTCCTAGACTCATTATCTTCGAAGAAGTACTAGAGTTGTTAGACGTCTCGACAAGAATGGAACAACCGGATTACCCCGATTTGATGATTCTCAACAACTAAAGAGAATGCTCTGCTTACTCGAGCCTTTACCATCTCTGAAAGGCCAATACACGAGAATGTTGAAGGAAGCCGGCGAACAACATGTTTCTGCACGAGAAAAGTTGAACCCAACAAAAGACATCGATAAGATATCACAGAACATGGCTGGGGACTCCTCACCACAACCGTTCTTCACCGCACTGAACACCGTTAGGAGTGCTGGCTGCCACGACCCGATCAATGATGAAATCTCGTCAAGGGAAACATAAGACACAATAGATATGCCCCTGTCTCTACCAAAGCGCTTTATTATCATGGACTCGAGCAGAGACATCCATGCAGCGGAGGACTATCCATTACAGATCCTTTGAAGGAGGGAAGATCCAAAAGGAAGAACCTCAATCAACACGGACATCACTACCAACGCTTCTACGGAAACCTGAAATCCGCCAGGGATTCCTTGTTACAAGAGTTTTCCAAAGAAGCATACATAAGCTTACTACTTCAACAACGAGATCGTGTACACCCCTACCGAAACCTTTGAGGAATCTCTGTATAGCGGGATTCATATCTTTGCAGAACCTTCCCTGTAGCAGCGCCACCGAGTCTTCATCTTTCGATCAAGCTAGCAGTATCATGGTCATGGCGCTCCTCTAAGCTATCACTAGCAACGAGTATCCAACATCCTTCGGTGGCAACCCAGATTCAAAAAGATGACAGAGTGGAGTGTTCCAAGCGCAAGAACTTCAAAAGACGTGCCAATAGATGGCGAATGAGAAAGAATTCCTACGCAATATCTGTTCACTTAAGATTCTACCACAACATGCTAGAAGGACACATCATCACGAATCATCAACAAGGAGCAATCACCACTACGAAATCGGAGTTAAAACCTCTGGAGCAAGCGGTGTACGAGCAAGAATCTTAATACGTGGATTAAAGGTATTTGTCTCACTAGACCTTCACAAGTTTCAAATTCTCGAATACCTTCCACCACGAGATATTCCTGTAGCCTCGCACCTCCCACCATAAAATATTCTCGTGACTCCGCATTCGTGGAGCCATGAAACACCTTTCACAAAAATTCCCACAGCGCCACAAAAGAGAAAACTACCTTTCCCCTAAGATGTCTTTTACAATAGGATGTTTCCCTAATCTTAGCCTCACCCGATGTTTCTACCACCATATATCCTATGTGACTCCACATAATCTCCTCCCATCCTTCATTAACCCTCCGGATCAACGCCATTACCTGCAGCCTCAGCGTTAGAGTTACCAATCAAATACTATAACCCATGATTATGTAGAAGTTATTTTATTTTTGGGTCTCATAGAGCAAACCTACTCTGGAGACAAACAAAGGTGCTTTCACGACTACACACCAAGTTCGCTGTACAACGGCCTTCACAAAAACGAGAAACACGGAAGATTGGTAAAATATCTGAAGGTGATTTTTGGACACCATCATCCTTATGGTGTCTACTATTATGTTCTAAAATTTCATAGCAACCAAGTTCGTGGTTTAAGAGATATGGCGTAAATACTACAGTACACGACGAAGTAAGTGGACAGAACGTATGTATGAAGCCAAAACGATTGCTGCGGAAATCTCGTGAGGAATTTTTGGGTGAAATTCGTACACAAACTCCATTTTAATGTCTACAAATATGTGGTAAAATTTCATACAATAAATCCATGTGGTTTGAGAAATATGACGTGAACATTGGGGGAAAGAAAAGCTGTCAGAACTTCCTGCGCCAGCAATTTTCGTTGTAAAGAAGCAGCCCACAAGGTATTTTGGAAATTTTTTTGGACAAAATCTTTCTCTGTATGTCTCCCAGCATATACTAAAATTCCATGTTAATCCAGCAAGGTAATTGGGAGATACGGCACAAACACTACAGCACATACGAGACGCGCAGTCAGGAATCATGTGCAAGACCACGTCAAGTACTTCGGAAAATCTACGAAGAGCCTCGAAGAGATTTTTGGACACAATACTCCCCTGGATGTCTACTACTATGTTTCATAATTTCATGATGATACAACAAGTGAGTTAGGAGATATGACGCAAACACCAGGAAACACGCAAGACGCGAACTGTCAGAATTCACGACGAAATACTCCTAGAACTTTACTACTCAATAAAGACGGCGAGGTAACCATCTTCATCAAGTAGTTCACCTATTTTAACTCCAACACCTCTTCAACGACTGGGGACTTGGCGCAATCATCGTGCTTTGGAGGAATTCTCTATGAGGGGATACCGAGAGTATGGGATCCCCACAATAAACACGTTAAGAGGATATATAAGACAAGAAGGCACATGTTCTACACCAAAACATGAGACGTTCAGATATTCGTCAAGAACAAGATTGGAATCGACTTCCCCGGTGTCTCTCTACCAACTGCTACTGCAGACTACCACTGGATTGGTCATTATCTCGTAAAGCGTCAGTGCTCCACCTCACTCAGCACTACAGATTCAACTTTGAACATCAATAGCCGCTTCTTGCCAACTGGAAAGTACGCCACCCGAGCTTACACCAAAGGCGCTGCTCCGGAAATCAGCTGATTGCAGAACCACCCGCCAAGTGGAGACGATCAAGAAGGAACAAGGACTTGATCACAACGATGAAAGAAAAAGGAAAAGTTCTTTACTAAAACGGGTAAAATCTTTCCTTTTCTTTTCCTGGCTAAAGACCTAGCCTAAGCATGTATTCACATACATAATATTGGGGACCCCACTAAGCATAGTATTCCCTTCTCTAGAATAGCCACGGTACCACAAAAGCTTGTGGCGCCACAAACTTTGTAGCCAATGAAACCCAAGGCACCACGAAAACGAAAAAATCTATTGGGATTTTACGCCATGGCCATGCCCGTACTCAACCCTTAGCCTCCATGGCGCCACGACCATGGCGCCGTGACCATGGCCCTGCTGTGCCTCGGCCATCGTGGTGCCAACCATGGCGCCACCCATCAAGTCTCCCATCACCTGCAAAAAAAAAAAAAAATGAAAAAAAAAACTTTAGCCAACTACACTTGCTTGTTTTCACACACATAGTTTCATTCTCAACTGTACATCATAGCTATAATTCACATTAGAATATTAGCTCGTTCTGAATCTCTGATAGTGTTGGCATTATGAAAACCTAAAACTGGTAGAACTGCTCTCACCATTTGCTGCTTAGTATGAAACATTACTGTTCCACACTAACCAGGGGACTTAATGTAGATGGTGAAAAATGGAGAAAGGATAAAATCCTAAAATCTCCTTCCGTTATGCCTTCCCAAGAGGCGATTGCCTACTCAGGCAGATCTCTATATCTCTACGAGTTCCCTCTTATAGCTTCCCAGTGGAGAGAATGATATCGTAGTGCGATTGCCTACTCAAGAACATCTCTATGGCTCAGAATACAACCTGTTCTGCAAGCCGAATATGCTCTCTGAGTTCTCTCTTATAACTCCCCGAGTGGAGAGAATAATATCATAGCACAACGCTAAACAGCCTACCAACTCATAATACCACCAATTTACATCATGTCGACATCGCTTCGAATTCCTCGACATCAGAACTAAATCGCTCACTGGTACTATGGTGGAGAATTGATAGAGATGCACCCTCTCGGGTTTCCTCATCAATATTTAAAGACCTCAGGCCCTCGCCTAATCCCGGTCAAGATAGAGACGCGCCCTCTCGGGTTTCCTCTTAAACTACGACTCAACATCCGAGTCTCAATGAAAACCTCAGAAGCATCGTGGCTCTAGGCCTGTCCAGAGCTCTCTGAGAAGCATACAACAGCCTAAACACACTTAGGCAGGCCACAATCTAAACACATAATGGTCTAATATACCATGGATAAGCGCGCCATGACCTAAAAATGCCATATCCCAAGTACACGAACATGCCATTATCAAAGGTGGCGTAGCAAAATTGTCTTGGCCAAAGGCCAAGACCGTGACCATAAGGTTGTGGTGCCACATCCTTGGCGCTACCAAAGCCATGGCCACTAGGCCATAAAGCAAAGCTCATAGCGCCAGTATCCACGGCGCTACCAAGTCCATGGCCACTAGGCCATGGAGCCACACCTCATGGCGCCACATCTCATGGCGCCACACCTCATAGCGCCAGCATCCACGGCGTTACCAAGTCCATGGCCACTAGGCCATGGCGCCACACCTCATAGCGCCAACATCCTTAGCGCTAACAAGTCCATGGCCACTAAGCCATGACGCAAAGCTCATAGCGCCAGCTTCCACGACGCCATCAAGTCCATGGCCACTAGGCCATGGCGCCACACCCACTTTGGCCAAATCATGGCCATAGCCACGCAACGCTGCTTAGCTCAACACAACTACGCAACATCTGCATACTACACGAGATATCAAAACATCACACGGGGGGATAACTTTAGGGGTATTGGTCTGGCGGTCTACGGCAGTTAGAAATAAACTGATAGAGATGATGGACAGTTACGAGAAAGTGGTGCTGAGTGGACACATTCTACACAACTCTAGCAGTTACAGAGCACAACTCACGTCCTCCACTCCTCCACTCTTCCACGGCTTCCACCCTCTCTATCGAGAGATCAGGGTGAGTTCAACACTATAAATAGAGGCTTCCTCTATCTTCCAAGGCAGAAAATTCAGAACACTTGAATACACCAGAGCCTCAGAGCAAACACCTGAGCAATTCAACACAGTTCTAGCCTTGGCGATCTCCAGTCACCTTCACGACGGAGATCTTGAACTCTCACACCCAGAAACACACATTCTCAACCTGATCTTAAGTTTCTTTCACTGTTTCCCTCCCTAGACCAACCTCATCCTCTCCGTGACCGAAGCAAGACGTGAACGACCATTGACTTGGTTTAGGCTCGTCTTGTTCAATTTTGATCTCGAGCACTACAAAAGTACCCAGAGACGGTACATATGTTTTTCAGGTAAAAACACCTTCGGTATGCTAGATGCGCTGAACCTTATCCATTTGGTTACTTTTCGCCGTTATCTTATCCATTTGTTGATCGACACGTTCTCTTATCCCTCTGTCGTAACATAAATTATTGAGTTGACAACTGCGACACGCGTCTGCCATGTTCAGGCCTATCGAGGCTAAGTTCATCATGACCTTCGATTTTCATCACGCCCCGTGATGAGGTTAAGCGCGTGGAAGATGGCTTCAGAGCTTAGTCTTCGTTTTATTATCTTTCCCCTGGCTTCTAGTGTTAGACACGTGGCCGTCGATATTTATGTATTAACAGTTTGCCCCTTTTCTTTCAGTTATTACCGAGGGTAATTATGGAATAAAACCCTTCTTTTTTAGCCGCCACTTTTCCACTTTTTTATTATGTGGTCCCAACCTCTGATCGTGTGCGATAGCTCTCCTCGTATCTTGCGTCAGTTATCAATCATTCTCTGTATTTATAAGTATCAAAAGAAGATCTTAGTTTAACCTTTCCTTCTCTACTTTTCCCTCTCAGTTCTTCTTCTCAACTTCTCTTCTTGGTGCTAGTTGCTACTGATTTTGGAGAACCTGTCTTTCTCGACTGTCGCAATTTTTCCTGTGGTGATCTTTCTTTAAGTAATTTGTGATTGTTTCATTTCTGTTCCTGTCGACATGGTATTATGTTTCTGTGGATTTTCGCCTTCAGATGGCTTATTTGAACTGTTCATCTTCTTCATATCGTATGATCTTGCTTTGTTTTACTTGTTGTATCATGGTGGTTTTCCCTCTTGTTTAAGCTTGCTCTGTTGTTCTTGTTAATACATAAATATCGACGGCCACGTGTCTAACACTAGAAGTCAGGGGCAAGATAATAAGACAAAGACGAAACACTGAAGCCTTCTTCCACGCGCTTAATTTCATCACGAGGTGTGATGAAAACCGAAGATCATGATAAACTTAGCCTCGATAGGCCTGAGCATGGCAGACGCGTGTCGCAGTGGTCAACTCAATACTTTATGTTACGACAGATGGATAGGAGAACGTGTCGATCAACAAATGAATAAGCTAACGGCGAAAAGTAACCAAAGGGATAAGGATCAGCGCATCCAGCATATCGAAGGGTCATTACAGCGAAGAAAAACTCGACATAAGAGGTGTCGGTTGGAGAATGGATAACTAAGGCGGTGAGCGAAGTCCAGCTGTTAACGAATCTCATCAAATACTAGAAGAGACCGTGTATAACAAAGAGAGGTTATTCCCATAAATTACTATAAATACCCCACTAAAAGATGAAGAGGGTGTGGTATTTTCTTAGAAGAGAGATATGAAGTAGCAAGTCCTATGCCAAATATCTCTTAGTCCACCATATATGATTGTAATTAAATTCACCAATAATAAGAGACACAGATTTTCTTTGAGGATGTAAGCACACCCTGTGGCGAACCTCGTTATATCTTTGTGTATGATGATAACTTAACTCAGTATATCTTATTATTGCGTAGCTCTCTGGATTCGGTGAGTTATCGATTTATGTTTACTTCTCCGTTAATGACTACGATGAGTTCCTTAGACTTGTTATTCTTTTTATAGAATGCGTCGGGAACGAGGGTCTTTTATGCATATGATTAATTTAACCACGTTTTAGTCTTCATTTTTATAGTAGTTTGATATGGGATAAATTAGTATCAATATTTTGGCGCTAGAAACATGGACCAGTGTCCTTGCAAGTTTTCAACAACTTCATTTTCAATATTTATTACAACTTCTATTTGTTTATACTCGGCTTTTTACTATTGGAAAAAGTCGTTTAATAGTTCTTTTCGACTTGGTAGTCATAATCCTAGTAGTTGGGTCAAAAATTCATTTTAGAAGGGCAGATCTGATACATTGAGGGCTCATACCATTCTCTAGTGGATAAAAGTGATTCCCCAAGAAATAAGTTTGCTTGCCTTTAAAAAGTAGCAAGGAAACGAGGAAACATGTCAGATCACCTACAAAAACAATATATATATATATCAACAGAGTAAATTAAAAAAACAACAACAAGGTTTTCAGAGAAAGGAAGGGCATCTTCGGTTTCATCTTAACACAAGCTAATACCATGTGAATCCTAGTATATTTTCTTTTCAAACGTTTTTAACAAACTTTACTAATAAACCTACGACCATTAAAGCTTAGAATCCCATCAGTCCAGCCTTTTCCAAGCATTTTAAGTATACCTATAATTTCTGACACGTACCGGCGTACGAGTAAACGTTTCTTTGTATACTTTAAATTTCAGAAGTGCGGCGAGGGCCCCAGGCAATGGAAAAAAAGGTGCGGAGACCAAGGTGTAGGCAAGCCAGAACTTTGGAAACTACCAAGAATCATATTGAAGTCCAATCCAACGAAGCAGAGGAGTTGAAGCTATAGAGATAAACTCAGCAATGCTACAAATTACGTCAACGACGACCACCACGAGAAGATGATCTTAGATGACGAAGCGCAAGAGATCCGAGAAGAGCAAGGAGGCCATAAGTGGGAACCACCATACGAAGGAAGCAGCCAGCGAGAACCAAGGACAAGTGACGAAAATGAGATATCACCAGGAAGGAGCATGAGTGAGAAAATCATAGATCACCTGTCAAAGCTAATACTAAAACAAAGGGAGCACGACGAAATATTAAACACCATTAGTCGACGAAGGAAAAGCTCAGAAGTAGCAATCAAAGACACACAAGAGTCCATGAAAGGAGGGAAAAAGAGGAGAAAAGTGAAAAGTGAAACGTATCACTTCAAGTACAAAATGAGTGAGACCTCGGTATTAACTATGGAAATAAGAACCAACATGGACACGAACAAAGGAGAGCTGCGTGTAACTCAAAAAAGATATCGCACGAAGGAAAAAGAAGGAAGAATATCACCATCCACTAGCAGCGGAGCTTGCGCAGCAAAGAAGAATAAACATACCACAAAGAAACATCGACTGGAAGCAAAAACGAAGAAGCACAAACAGAAGAAGAACGGAACGGAAAATGACGATAAGATAAGGACACTTGAGATGGTGTATACAAATCTCTTGGTGCAACCTTCAGTGATACTGAGAAGGGAGGGAGGGCGAAGCGACTTCACCTATCCCACCACAAGGGGAAAACAGAGAGAAGAGACCGCTGGTCACAAAGACCGATGTGAATATCACCCAACGCAGGGCATGACACAGATCATTGCAAACATCTTCGTAACACAATTAAAGGATACATAGGACGAGGAGAGTTCAGCCAGTATCTAAGAATAGCCCAAAGATCTTCCGATCAAAATACAGTAGAAAGCTACCAAGAAGTTGAAAAAGGCGGAGCATACTTGGACAAACAGGGAAGCACGGAAAGTCAAAATGCTTTGGCACCACTAGTCGTGACATTAACTATTCATGCGCTAAGCGTAACTGTAGATGGTGAAAAATGAGAGAGGGACAAGATTGTCAAAACACCCTCGAAACCACGCCTTATTAAAGGCAAATTGCCTATTCAGGCTCACCTCTATAGCTCAGAATGCAACCCATTCCATGAGCCGGATAAACTCTCTATGAGCTTTCTCTTATAACTCCGGTGGAGAGGGTAATATATATCATAGTGCAGTTATAATACCCTCACCTACATATTAAACCCATTGATCTGCTTCATGTCGACATCTATCTCGATATCAGGACCAGATCGCTTAATGGTACACGGTGAAGAGTTAACAGAGACGTATCCTCATGGATTTCCTCTTAATACGACTCAACATACGAGTCTTGATGCAAATCTCA
>JAJJMA010182739.1:0-15345 GCA_023529015.1 Papaver nudicaule
AATAGGCTTACATGACTAGGTTAGCAAGGTACAGAGGCAGTGGGACTTACCGAAGATATCGCATCCTTGGCTTCCTAGTTTACACCTCTTTGTACAACTCAAACTCCTAGTTATACTAGGAAAGTTGCCAGACGAGGATGCGATACACGGCTGTCAGACAAGGCTGCCAAACACGTCTGCCAGACAATACTAAGCCTAGAATACTCTAGAAACTTCGACAACTCTAACATATATATATATATATTAAAACAAATTGCATTATAGCAATTTACTTGTGATACGTATGGAAAGTGTATGTCATTACAATTTTTCATACCTCCTGGAGGGATTTCGATTTCGTTCAATCTTTCATCATGATAAGAGATTACAGAACTCGATGGTGAATTTGCGCATATTTCTTCTTTTATGGAAGCATCTTATCTTCCCGGAGAGTATCAATCAAGGTTGTAGGGGCATAAAACAGAGATACGTGTCAATACCGCGACGTGGAAACAACTTAAGAAAAAAGGTAGCAAGAAGTACTGAATAACATCGAAGAGCCAGCTTACCCTCGCACAGATGAGAAGAGAAATCATATCGAGGAAAGAACATAATGGCGAGAAGATAAACCGAAGGACAGCAAAATAACATCAATCTCGAACATCTCGGAAAGCCAACCGACTTACTCGACAACTCCTGACACCACGATTGAGTATTTTGTCCTATTAGCTATCATCCACTCGAAGCTCGGTCTATAAAAGGCGAGCTCAACTCATTTGTAAGGGTTGGATTTTTTGTTAAGTTTTGGGACATTGGAGAGAATCTAGGTTAGTGTTATTCGCCTCAAGTCTTTAAGCACATAATCCATGCAGAATTAGCCAGAGAAATACTTTACATTAATGAATTCTTTGATTTTGCTTTATGATCGTGTGTTTATATCCATTTTGAAATCGTATATAGCATGTCTCGATATCTTGTTCTTCATTAAATTACACGTAATATAAATGGTTAGATGGAATCTCCTGATGGCTGTTAGGTATGAAGTCTCTATGCAGATTTTCTACCAACACAAAGGTGGTCATAAACCATCAGAAAATTTCAATTCTCCTGTCAGTCTACATATATTTAGTACACAATTTTATTTCGATTTCTTTCGGTTCAAAAGTATTGTATTAATCATGTTTATCGATTTATGGATGTAATTGAATATTATGTAAACAAGATCAAAACAACTTTATCGAAATCAAGCTTTGAAATGCAAAGATCTAATCAAGATCAAAAGCTTTTACAAAAAGGTTTTCATGAAAAAAGGAAGAAAATAACGTTTTCTCAAAATCCTTGAAAGAAACAGTAGAATTTTGATTTCGAATCCGCTGTCATTACAATTTCCAAAGAATACCCTTACAACTCTATGTATAGTTCGTACCACTTAAACGTGTTTAGGTCTATTTTCGGATTTTACTAGTAAAGTTATATCGGGAAATAGTTTTCTTGCTTTTCGATTCATCAAATGTTTTTTTGATAAAGTTGGGAAAATTGATTTCCTGGAACCTCCACTTTTGGAAGGAAGATCTAGGTAAATCGGGACAGTTAGAAAAAGGACAGTTACAAAAACCCTCAGGAAAAGAAACCTAATTGGGACGTACACATAAAATCCCCCTAAAATCTCGCATGTCAGATTCTGTTAGGAACATGTCAGATCCATAGTACACTGCGATAGCCGCCCTGGACCTCACGGGTTTGTTATTTTTTACAGGTCACTGTCATAATGACATAGAGGTCCAATCCGATGCCGAGACAAGGAGTGGGATCATCAAGAAACGGAACATGCTTTTCGAGACCAAATACTAGGCAGTCAACCAGTAAGGGACTCTTGCCGGAGATAGCATCAAGTACGGTGCAGCATCGAGAGCAAGTAAACGAGGATGGGGTACTCATTGAGGACTTGGGGCCAGAAGGAGAAGGATTTCCAGAGGAAACAATTCACGAAGTTGAAGAAGAAGAAGGGGCATAAGAAAATCAAGACGAGGTGGTCCGAGAGTGCACCATCCAACCGAAAAAGAAACTTTATGAGCCGCACAATTCAAAAAACTCATAAGTAGGAAAAGAAAAATCAAGAAACTAAAGCAGCAATTGCGTGAAGCAAACAAGAAGGCCGCCGAAAAAATCAGCTTCGAACTACAAGAGAGATACCGAAGGTCACTCGCGTCCACATAAAAATTCCCATTCCAAACGACCAGCTGCGCATCGAAAACCAACTCTGGAGTATACGAAAACGGGCGTGGGAAAGCAGTGTCAAGCCATCAAATCGAGCCAAACATCCGATCTAAGAGAAACAATATACATCTCGTATACGAGAATGAGCAGGCGAGGAAAGATGCCGATGCTAGTGCACTACAGAAAGTTCTGATGGATGAAATCAAGGCCGTAAGAGCAGAGCTCCTCAACAAACGAATCGAACCATCAACAAATGTGAAGTTGAAGCAAGCAATTAATGAAGTCAACTGCTCGCCATTAATCTTTGAATTATTAAACAAGTCGATCCCAGTAAAATGTACTATGCCATTATTCAACTCCATCTTTGATGGAACGGGAGATCCAAATCATCACATAAAAATGTATCAAATTTGAAAGGAGAAGCCAGCCTGGTACGACAACTTACCAGCATGATCAATCTCGTCCTTTGATGACCTCTCGAAAGTCTTCTTGCTTCATTTCCTCTACAATAACTCATCGAAGCCAGGGGTAGAAAAATCAGTATTAAAGTAAGACCCAAGGAATCGATTAAGAGCTTGACAGAACGATGGACCGCGCAATGCGTGGAAGTTGGGAATGGTATCACGGAAAAGGATAAAGTTCGAGCCTATTTGAATGCACTTGACAAAGATCATCCTCTATATGACAAGTTTTTCTCGAAAAACGCACAAACACTGCAAGATCTTTGCAAATACCAAAGGGAACGAATTGGTTTGGAGGAAATTAAGGAACAGGCAGCTCAAGGAAAGGAGAGCATAGCGAAGCAAGTGCATTCGATCAATTTATCGCTGGAAGAACGAGATCAGTTTATACACAATCAAGTTGGGGATTCTTCGAAAAGAGGAAGGCAGAGCGATGATGGAAGATATGGAAATGAAGGAAAATTTGGCAACAAAAAGTACAGTGATAACAGAAGATACAATGATAGCAGAGGCAATGATCCTCGAAGGGGTTACGAGGGCAATTATTCTCGGCGAGGTTATGAGGGAAGCAGAAAGTTCGGAGTATCAAGGCCGGGATTTCCCCCCTTTCAAGACAGAAAGCTTCCAAAACTGAGTATCCCTCTTGAAACAGCCTTTAGATGCATCGAGCAATCTGACTCGGCAGGAGAAATACGTTACCCAAAAAGCAGGGGTATCCAGCCACAACACACGAGAAACTCGAAGGAATTCTGTCACTTTCACAGATTTTATAGCCATTCAACTGAGAACTGTGTCACAACACAGGATCAGGTTCACTTTTTCATCTCGAGGGGAAAGTTTGGCCACCTTCTAGGATTACCAAATCCACCTCCAACCCAGCCACAACCCAAAGAAGAGAAAAAGCACGCAGAGGCGTATACGATAACAATTGATAGAGATATTCCAAGATTCAATGATTGCAACTCGATTGTACATGCAGAAGTAAGTGAATCCAGCTTTAAAAGCAACAACACTGACAGAATTCACAAGAGAGACTTCGAAGGAAAAGAAATTATGAGTGTTGTTGATACTAATTTTCCCATATCATACATCAACCAATTAATAAGTAAAATAACTATAATGAGGTATAAATAAGTGGCCTTAGTCCTGCAACACCTCGAACATAACCACGTAGGTAGAAATATCACATAAGGTATATAAACTATATTGGCGTCATTCACTATATCAATACATAGTGGAAGATGTGACCGAAGTCTGCAGTTTATCCAATACATGTATTATGATGGTTTAAATGACCTTAATCATTCAGCAGTTATCATTTCCAATGTTATTTAAGATAGCAAATCCAATGAGTTAACTGTCGTTTCGTGCTGAAGGAATGGATGTTCTCCACAAAATGAGATCCCTTGGGATGATCAATACTAGAATGATAAATCACACAACAATGTAACGAGGTTCAGCACAGTTTGTGCCTACATCCTCGGGGAAAGCTATTGCTGTTACTAATATTCATACTATACTTTCTTACAATACTCTGGTGGACTAATGGATAGTGGGTATTCCTCAGCGTATGTGCCTAAAATTTGCTCGACCCCCACTCTCTCAGTGGAGTGGGGTATTTATAGTAGTTTTTGACGGTTACTGGTTTTTACTACACTTGATTCCTTCTTTATTTGATGTCGTTTATCAATAGCTGGATTTCTTCCACCGCCTTGATTGTCCACTCCTGAATCGACACCTCTTCTGCAGAATCTATCTTCGTTATCCGACTTCCTCGATGTTCTTGATGCGCTGATTTTTATCCTTTGGTGACTCACCACCATTGGTGTGTCCATTCGGTGATCGACACGTCTTCCTATCCCTCTGCCGTTGTATAGGCTTGAGGAGTAACAACTCCAACACGCGTCCATCATGCTCAGACCTAGCTAGAGTAGGTTCATCATAACCTTCGGTTCCCATCGTTCCTCGTGATGGGGTAAAGCGCGTGGAGGATGGATTCAGTACTCCGTCTTCATTTTACACCGTGCCCCGAGTCTTAGGCAAGTGACACGTGGCCGTCAATATTTTGGTATTAACAAGTGTAGCTATCAAGAAAACCCCCTCGAAGAATGGCAAAAGGAGCCAATCTTTTTGTCTGCAATAGACATTCCAGATGAAGGGAGATCACACAATGACCCATTGGTAATAACTTTACATATTGAAGAACTAGCTATGCCAATAATCCTAGTAGACCTTGGAAGCTCTGTCGACATACTCTTCGGCACAACCTATGATCACTTATTTGGAAAGGATGCAACGTTGGTGACCTCGACATACAATGTGTTCGATTTTAATGGAAAGCCCTCGATACCGAGAGGGGAGCAACCACTAATGATTTATATAGGCAAACTCGAGTTACTTACGACATTTTGCGTGGTAGACATTGATTATCCGTATACTGCTATCGTTGGAAGGCCATGGTTGCATGGTCTAATGGGTGTAACATCCAAGCTCCATAGGAGAATTCGATTCCCAGCACCAACAGGAATCGCAGAAATCATGGGGGACCATGTCGAAGCACGTGTTTGCAACGAGATAGATGTTCAGTAACGAGAAGGGTCAAAGCACGATTCAGAAGGTCAAAACAAGCAGCCGAAAATAACTGAATCTCATATCAAGGAATTCATTGCCAAGATAGAGGCAGGAATGGCCATGGGCCCCGAGAAAAACACAAAGCCAACTCCACAGCCAGTCAATGAATCCGCCAGGAAAGAAAATAATCAATGTTGAGAGGGAGCAGTTCATGGTAGCAAGCAAAGACTCAACACCATCAAAGAAAACAATAAACGAAGTAAGCTCGAGCAGTGTTGAAAACAATCAGGTGGTCTCCGAAGATCCCTTTCTTGACAAGACCATTCGTCATCGAAAAAGTGCTCAGAAATAACACTTATAATTTGATCAATATGGATGGACAAAGATTGAGAACTCCAGTCGAGGGAATACACTTAAAGCACCTCAATTAATTCCATGTGTAGCCAAACATTTTGATTTTCGTTATTAGAAGAATAAATAAAGAAGCAGCTTGATCTGCTATATCTCGGTTCAAACTCCAGATCTTACTCGATTAGGCAAAAGTCCTACCTGATTAGGCAAATCTCCTAAGGCCTGGATGCCATATAAACGAAAAGGCCTTGATGCCAAATCTCATAAGGCCTCGATGACATATAAACGAAAAGGCCTCGATGCCATATCTCCCCTAGTGCCTTGACACATTGAAATTAAAAGGCCTTGGCGCCCAGGCCCTGATCCCAATTATAAAAAAGTCCTCAAGCGGTAGGCACAGAGCTGAGGTACATGTAGTCGTTAGCGGTGGGTGCTTTGCATCGAAGCTACATAAGCTAGAGGCATTTGGACCCACTACTATGCGACCATGAGGACCTCTCTTTTGAGGCGTCGCGGGGATGATAAATGGGATTAACATCTGCCATTAGGGCGAATGGAACCCCGAGGCAGCTAATTAACTTACATTCACGGGAATGGTAAGCGAGTTACGCTGCTAAGGGACCTCCTCTAAAAAATCAAATACAGCCTCGAGGAGGGGAAAACGAGAACAGACGAGTCAAGCTCCAGGCTGCGATAGGATAACAATACCATATCTAAGCTCCATCTTTGACCGACACTCCCCCATTGTGGTACTTTATTATCGAGGCCCAAAGTAGTTATCCAACATAAGATTCCTCTTTTACTGAGGCAAAATGGCTATCAGGACACCACCATGTCCTCTCGGAGGATACTCGATATCCTTGATACCCGACATAAAGCTGGTGAAGTAGTATCAAAGGTCTCGATAGCCATGTCTTGCTTGAGATAGGCAGGTAGCTTAAAGCCTTTGGGAAGGGTGATTCGCAGCCCCACTAGCTTGATTTACTGCCTGCCGCATCGAAGTAAGCCCTAGAGTTGCACTCTAAGTAACCTTAGGAGCCTAGATTTTGCAAAGTAAACTCCGTGCCTGATCATGAGTTACTAAGCAAACAACACAATAAAGAAGGTGTTCTTTGATAACAAAAAGAAAAGATTTCATTCAAACATTTGCAGGTATGATAGTTACAGCAAGCAGTACAAAAACATTTGGTTCCAGAAACAAAAGGAATTCGAAGTACAAAATGGTTTAAGAATCGAAGAAGCGCAAAAAGCACTTCTAAGCACAGGCCGAAGGTGCACCAGAGGAAACATCAGGGCAGGGGCTACGAAAATCCTTCATGAAATCCCAACTTCTTTCCTTTGATTCCAAGTATTCTTCATAAGTTTGATTACAAAAGACAGAGGATTCTTCATTTAAGGGAGCATTCTCCTTCATAGGTTCAACGTCTTCTTCTTCAATATACTCCAGCAGGGACTTGCGAAATAAGTAACTATTCTCCTTGAAGTTAGAATCGAAAACAATATCCTTGTTGCCACCAGAACTCTCCTTGCCAGTATTTTGAGAACTTCGTTCACAAGGACCTCCAGCGCCACTCGGATTTGTTTCGCAATTACTTCCAGAAGAACCATTAGGATCATCCTTAGGATCCTCTTTCGAGCCTCCTTCGGAATCCCCATTAGAGTCATCAGCATCTTCCTCGGAATCTTCATCGCTTTCATCATCAGAATGTTCATCCTTAGATTTTCCTTTTTTCTTGGCTCTGGAGCTCAACTCCTCTCTCACAAGACTAACAAAAGTTTCATGAGGAAGCAAATTTATGTCATCAGCAAGTTCCAAGTCAGAGTCATCGGCGCGTACAACTCCATACCCAGTTGGTTCAACTTGGATAGCCCTAAAAAGAGATCGACCATGTTGTCGGCAAGCCTTATCCGTAACAACGGCATTGGTCAGTGCCAATTGTGACAAGAGACCTTCCGCAGCTTCACGCTTGATTTGAGGTTGCACAAGAACAAGTGCATTAACAACATTTCTCAAGCTTTCTTCGCATCTATGACGAATACCACGCTTAGTAGCCAAATCTTGGGCATTTTTCTCTGATTCCTTCGAACGGCGGTCACGCTCGATCTCCAATTCCCAAGAGTGCCTACTCGCATCCGCAGCTCGAAGCCTGCGTTCCTCGGCCAACTCTTGGGCAAGATCCCTTGCCTTCTTTTCGAACTCTAATTTCAGCGTGGACTCGGCAACCAGTCGGGAAGCGGCATCATCCCTCTCAGAATTGGCAGTCGAAACCTTATGCATCAAATCCGCTTCGATACCTAAAAAGGGAAACAACAACCACATCAGAACACATGCCTAAAACATATTTACTCAACAATAAGGTTTCGAGCCAAGTATCCTACTTTCTTTCATAACCACATATTCAGTAACCTCCCGTTGGTTAGTAAAACGAGGTTTTGAAACTTTCTTTCTAATATCTTCAGTTGAATTCCACCCTAGTTTGGCAAGCTCAATCCGATACTCGTCTGTTAACTTGGAGAAGTGATCTTTTGAGGTTTTAGCCTTCGCGAGTTCCATGCTAATTTCGTTGTTTCCTTTTCTCAGACCCTCATTTTGATTCGTCAGATCTTTGTTAACATTTTTCAGAGCCACATTTTGAACTTTCAAATTGCTAATATCTTTCTCCAACTTTTCAATCACAACTCTACCGGAGACAAGTGACTGGTCTTTTCGAGCAGCATCACGTTCTCGAGTCAATCGAGTAATATCCAGTTGGAAATTCATTTCTTGGGCATTCTTCCGATTCTTATTCTTCTCATAATCAAGTAATTGTTCAGTTCTGGTCGTCTTCTTTTCTCCTCAGCAAGGAGACCCTCAGCTTCAAATATTTTCTTTTTATAGTAATCTCGATCATTTCGAGCATCAGACATTTCTTTGACAAGCTGATCGAGTTCATATTGACAACCTTTGTCAGTTTCGTAAGCTACATTGGTATACTTACGACTGGCTTGAGAATAAGTATTAAGAGCTAGGTTAGCTCGGTGAAGTTTCCTTTTCTCTTCTTCTAACTCCCCTTTTTTAGCAGTGATGAAAAAAGTTCAGCGCAAAAATCAAAACAGCAAGCACAAACAACAAAATGATAGATTCATACATGCTAGCCGTAGTTTCTCTCGAGCATTACGAGTCTTCTCTTCAGCCAACTCCTCCTGCATCCGAAGAAATTTCCATTCATAGTATTCGGCATCACCATACTGACCAAAGGAGTAGGTCAGCAAGCCTAAAGTCAGATGATCACCTTATAGAAAGAAAACTTCAACCATTTAGTACAACCATGAACGCCAAAAGCATAAGTAGTTCACAAGGAAAAGAGAGGATTACGATCACAATTCTCTCTGAGGCAATCGCCGCCAAAAATATCACCAAATCTCTTATAGAACTCTGGATCAAGTGGATAATGTGAAGGATCCGAGGCATGGGACTTAAGCCGAGACGAAACCTCCTTGGAAAAAGCACAAGGATTATTGTTTTCCTGAAGAACCTTCTTGAAATTATTCGCAGTATATGACTGAATATGATTGCCAGCAAAACTGGGAGCAGGCGGGAACTTCTAGCTATGGGGATAATTTAAAGCTACAACCCTCGGAAACTCGGTACTCTCACGAGGAAGCAATAGGTCAACTAAAGGGACTGCTTTCCTCGAAGAAGGTGGATATGGAACAAAGACTGAGGCAATATTCGAAGTGGGAATAACATTAATCTCCCAGAGGCAGTTGATGTTGCAACAACAGAGGCAGACTCAGGAGCACTAGATGTTGTCTCCTGGGGAACGGTGCCAGATTTGGAAGCGGCGGCAGTCTTCGAAATAGGTTGTTCATCCCCAGGACAAGCTCTCGCACTTTCTACCGAAGATTTCACAATCACCTCGTTCCCGGCCTTCGAAGTTATTTCGGGTAAATTCTTATTAGTACTCTTGCTCGAACCTCTTCGAGGCTTGGAAGGATTCTTACTTACCGAACCAAAGTGAAATTTCATCGAAGCATCCTTTAGATTCAAACCTTCAGCGCTCCAAAAGCTTTGCTCTACAGGAAAAGATACGTCTTTCTCAGGAAAAAAATAGAGGCAAGTATCAATACTTCAAAAGGGAACATTTTGATTGAAGGGTGTTTGTTACCTGATCTCTAGTCTCTCCTCCTGTACGGGCACGCTTTGGATCCTTCGAATATCCTCGAAAGCACTCTTCCTTTTCGATAAGATTTTACGAGACAACTCTTTCTCCTCGTCATAGAAATGAACAGTGAAAAGATGATGAGTGGAGAACTGATGGCCTTCCTCGAAGTCTTTGCGGGGCCAGTAATATGCCGAATCCTTCCGACCTCGAAGAACAAGGATTGTGAATAGAACGGGTTCCGATCTCTAGTTCTCGTCAACAGAATAATCTGGAAATCCAGGAGTCTTGTTCTCCATACCTTTCACAGGTCTGAAGCGAACACACCAAGGAGCGATCTCGTCGTCAAGTGTAAGAAAGGCTTCGAAATGTCTGAAGAAATTGGAAGCAGTGAAATAATACTTCTCCACAGAGTCAGCAGAAGAGTTGTCCTCAGAAGGATGAGAAGGAGTAAAAAATGAGAATTTCGCCTGAGACAGAAGTTGCAGCGGTAGATGATAGGTGCTCAAAACATCTATTCAAGAGTACCTATTTTGTACACTTTAGTCAGCTTTAACCTCATACATTCTTTATTTTACTCCTTTTTCTATTTTGCAGGTACTTTGAAGTTTAATTATACAAAATGAAGCAAATAACAACTTAATCATCACTTGGTGACTCTCGAAGTTGATGGATTCGAATACAAGAAGAATACAAGGCTCTTAATGTGTCGCAAACTAGAATTACTAAGGGGCAGACGCAGGATTATCACGAAAATATCTTATGTGGTCCATCTAACGTGTTCTCAATGTGTCAATAAGATAAAGATTATCTCTGGTATGTTGGATCTCTATCTTGAAGTGTTTTTCAGATAACAAAACACTTGGCAGATAAATGATTAATGATTTCCAATTGAGATAAATCTCTTTTACTTGGTTTGCAAGTTAGGGTTTCCTAAACTTGTGGGACAAGGAATTAGTTGCTTAATTCCAAAGCAACCTATCTTATTGAGTGCTATAAATAGAGGTGTCTAAGGACGAATACTGCAAGCATCAAGCATACGTGAAGATTCCTTAAGGAAGAGATCGTAAACTCTTTTCACTTCGGTGAACGCTTGTTGTGGTATAGTCATCCTCTATTAGGTAGCAGTTCCTCACGGGATTTACCTACGACTATAAAGATTTCTCTTGAGAGTTGGGAAGCACAGGTAGGAGATTGAGACCTTAGTGGTTGAAATCGGAGTAACCTGTAACCTTGGTAAACTGATCACGTTCTTGTCTATTCTACGGTCCTTCTCTTCTGATATAAGGCCATTCAAGAACTGATATGTTACACACAGGGTTTCGAAAGGAAGCAACGCACGGCTGCACTCGGTGTTGTAAGACCTAGTTAGCTCCAATTGTATAAGTTTCTTAATTGATTCTTCGTGTACAACTGAGGTAGAGACAAGTTGGGCATAGTTAACTTGTCACCTCCCGCCCCCCCCGCTTGTAAGTAGATTTCCGTATGACCTGGAGCAATCCGAAGGAAGTCACTTTGTGTATGTCAAACTGATAGAGGACAGTTCAAACATACGTTGACAATTGAGGTTGCAAAGCCAGAATTGTTGACACAAGCCTTTAACAGCGGTTAAAGCAACTCCTAGGCCTGTAAAGGACGTCAGCTAGGGGAATCAAGTGCGTGACGATCTGTGGGGGATCTAGAGACGTAAGGAGTGCGACAGTAGCCAGTTCGCTTGGAGGGTGGAATTGGTCTCTGCTACATCCCAGACCGAAGTCTTATAGTAGGCTAGTGTTTTTAGTCAGTTTGTACTGTGCGGTGTTCAGTCTGGACGAGGTCCCGAGGTTTTTCTACAAGTTGTAGTTTCCTCGTTAAAAAAAACTCTGGTGTCTTGTGTGCTTTACTTTCTGCATTATATTCTCTGATTATATAATTAAAGCAAACACAAGAAGTACGTTATTAACAAACCTGATCGTTGTCCTCAATCCATCCCTTGGATTTACCAAGACCCTGTCTTGCGTTGGACTGATCCTTGTGATCCAAACTCAGGTTAACGGATCTGGATATAGATTTTTGAGATCGTCCAGATGTGACCATAAGTCTCACGAGCCCAAACGAAAAGTTGGTTGTATTTCGGTAACCCTGCTTTTTCAGAATGCTTTGATTTTTCTTTATAATTGTGTGTTTATATCCATTTTGAAATCGTATATAGCATGTCTCGATATCTTGTTCTTCATTAGATTACACGTAATATAGATGGTTAGATGGAATCTCCTGATGGCTGTTAGGTATGAAGTCTCTATGCAGATTTTCTACCAACACAAAGGTGGTCATAAACCATCAGAAAATTTCAATTCTCCTGTCAGTCTATATATATTTAGTACACAATTTTATTTCGATTTCTTTCGGTTCAAAATTATTGTATTAATCATGTTTATCGATTTATGGATGTAATTGAATATTATGTAAATCTACTTTATTATCAATGAAGTCTGGGGTTTCAGGCCCCTCATTCCTTCAAAAAAAAAAACAACAACCATATTTTCACTTCTTTAGACACTTAGGAAGACAAAGAGAGTACTTTTACTTAATTTTGGCAAACCACTTCAAAAATTATTTTTATTTTTAATTAGGTCGAAAAATAAATTTGACAAAGCAGTTTCATAATAAAAAAAATTTCTTACAATTTTTAAGACTGATTTATACGTCGAGTTGCCAAACAACCTGTAAAAAAACAATTACTCTATCTCTTGGGAAATGTAGCGCATCAGCGAACTATACTTCAAGTGAAAGGGAACTCGGCGTAGTCATGTTCAAGAAAAAAGAACACTTGATTTCAAAAAAAAAAAAAGGACACTTGAAGTAGAGTTACTCACTAGTCAGGGTATTTTGGTATAGTTATTTTTTTTTTTTTTGCTAAAAGTCCCATCTTATTAAGCAAAAAACTTAACATATAATCAATGGGGTGCCTTGGAAAAGCTCCCAATACACCCCAAGAAGAAAAGGAAAAAAGAAAAAAGACAGAACCCTATTAGATCTCAAAATAATGTGGCGTCTTAGACAGACCCAAGACGCCCCGCAAAGCTCCTAAGGGAATATGTAATAATATCTATCCGCTCCTTCTACAAAAGTAAGGAAATCAGGCCTTCCGTCATAGGATACAATATGTCCCACCTGCAAGTCCCTCCCCCTCTTAGCCATAGTGTCCGCAGCAAAATTCACTTCTCTGTAAGCGTGTTTTTCATAATGTGGGCATCCAACTCAAAACTAATTGACAATGAGTGGAGTGGCCCATAGAATTATTAACTGCAGGATCTTGATTGCCCATACAATGTGGGACTAATAGTCTCAACACGCCCCCTCACGTGTAGCCTCGTTGGTTCTAACACATGGACATATAATCGGGTGACGCAGAGTAGAGGTGCGGTCATTTTAGACTCGTCACAAATAGCCTGCTCTGATACCAAGTGAGATCAGAAAAATAAAAAATAAAAAAAAATAAAATTTTATTGATTGAAAGAGATGATTACATTGAAAACTCATCGGGTATATATAATGATACCAAAACTTGGTATTCAAGAAATAATTGCTTGTAAACCAATTTATAATAATATAAATATTTCCTAATACTAAATATTTCATAATACCAAATATCTCCATAGAATCCTTATACTCTAACAAAGTGAGATCAGAAAAATAAAAAATAAAATAAAATTTTATTGATTGAAAGAGATGATTACAGTGAAAACTCATCGGGTATATATAGTGATACCAAAACTTGGTATTCAAGAAATAATTGCTTGTAAATCAATTCATACCAAATATAATATAGATATTTCCTAATACTAAATATTTCATAATACCAAATATCTCCATAGAATCCTTATACTCTAACAGCCTCCCTCAATCTCATGGGGATTGAAAAAACCGCATGAGATTGGCCATTGAAATTATTGATGAAGCGCGATACACATAAACATCCGAGAATAGAAAAAGAAGCGCGTCGCCATAAGAAAAAGATCGATTGGGGGAACCATATCGCCGAAAATACTAGATGGAACACAAAAGAACCACTAGTAGCGAGATTCACAGAACTGTTGATGGAACATATAAGAAAAGAACCATCGATAAAAAATACCCTGCAAAATAGGGAAAAAATTGACGAAGAACCGCGCTGGTGAAGAAAAAATATGGTTGATCAGGAGAACCTTTGGTCAATAACTGGATCAACATAATCAGCAAAAGTACCCGACTGAAAAAGTGGGAACCATCAAGAGATAAAAAGAAGACTTCTGAAAAGGGTAGAGAAGTGTATTGCCGCCATCTTCAACTAAATCTGATAACATCTTGCACGATGTCAGATTTAGATTTAGATTTAGAAACGACTAATATTGCAACAGAAGAAAGATCCGACGGACGATAGCATTGAAGGCTACCGCCGCCGGCTGGAAAAGAAAAGCGAAGTGGGCAACAGGTTCGGATCGAACTCTCGATACCAAATTGAATCTTGAAATATAAAAATAAAATATAATTTTATTAATTGAAAAAATCGATTACATTGAAAACTCGTCGGGTATATATATATTTCATAATACCAAATATTTCATCAACAAACTAAACACTCAATACCATCCCTCAATCCATATTGAACGGGAGCATTACCTACTTTTCTATTGGTTAGGTGAAAAAACTTTGGAACGTGATTGGCCGGACATTTTAGAATCTTGATTCTGATTGGCTGGACATTTTCGGCCGTTGAGGTGTATTAAAATCTCTTAGATCGATGGATGTGAATCAATAGGATTCGCTCACCCACGTGGGTAACTAAGGTTTTGATTGTGATTGGTCGAGAATTTAATTTATTTATTACACTTCGTTTACGCATTTTTTATAAAAATCTTACACCGTTGAATTAATTTAGGGTTGATGACTTCGATATAGCAATCAAAGGTAAATATGGAAACGGGATTTATTTTGAAGCAATAAATAAAATACCAAGGGAAACATTAAAAATCTTGCTACGAATCCTTTGTCAACAAAGGAAACAAATCTTATGAATATACTCCCTCCGTCCCACATAAATTGAGCTAGTTGGGATTTGCACAATTATTAAGACAAGGAAGAGAGAGATTAGTTTTTTACTGTTTTTTCCAATTATACCCTTATAGATAATATGATAGTAAAATTTAGAAACGACATATCCCTCAAATTATGACACGTATCTTTGTAAACTTTATATCATTGAAAAGTATTTTAAAACACCTACGCAACGAGTATAAACATGACTATGAAATTATAAATATTTATTATACTAAGATTCATAACAATAATCAATAAAAAAGATAAGATTAGAAACATGACCTATATAATAGAACTAGCTCAATTTATGTGGGACGGAGGGAGTATGTGTCTACAGGAGTAAAAAGAGTAGTATTTTCTTTTCATCTACTTCATAATTTATGAAATATTTGTCTACGATTTTTTTATATAAAAAAAGTTACAAATAAATTTAAGATAGAAACAAAAATTTTAAATATGCGTTTAATCGGTAGAATATTTTGTTTACGATTTTTATATAAATGTTAGGGCATTGTCCGGTCAAACCCACTAGCGTTGGTATGTCAAGCTAGTTGTCAGTTTTAGGT
>JAJJMA010182745.1:0-15222 GCA_023529015.1 Papaver nudicaule
ATAGTTCATCCCCGGATATTTCATCACCGACTTCATTGCCGAATATTTCACAGGCAACGTGTTGTCTTCCGGTAGCCATCCTTTTATCATTTCCAACAAACTGCTCACACAATTACCGGATATTCCAAACTGCTTCTTTATATTGTGAAGCTCCACAATCGCAGAAAGTGTACTGACATTGCCTTTACAAGTAGGATACAGTTTCTGGTCAGCCAATTCTTTGTACTTTGCGTTTCGCTTTTGCACATCTGGGTCAGGATCACATGGCTCTTCATTACCATCATCGTCTATCTGAACACATCCTTCAATTGGAAATGCAGCATCAATAAAAGGGCTGAAATCCGGAAATGCAGAACCAGCATTTTCTCTGACTAGCTCCTCTTCATTACCAGCATCGTCTATCTCCACCGGAATACTCCTGGGAATGTTAACTGGTTGCTTGGTTTGCTTCTCCCCATGCCAAATCCAAGTCGTATACATCTTGTCGACACCTTTCGTTTCCAATGCTTCTTCACTCCTTGAAAATCAAAATGTTTCCTATTTCGACAGACCCTACATGGGCAAGGACAATGATTTTCCTCAACACCATTATCAGCTGCATATTCAATGAAAAATTTCACACCAGCTCTGTACACTGCACCAAATATATCGTCTTCAAACATCCAAGATTTATATATTGACATTCTGAAGATACCTGTGAAAGCAAACCCAACCAGAAAAACATCCATGAATACCCTAATTGATCATACCCTAACTACACAAATTCACAAATAATCCACAAATAATCAAATCAATGAAACAACAAAGCAAAATCCAACCTGTGAAATCGAAGTCACCCTCTCAATCGACAAAAATTGGACCAATTTTTCCAGGGTTTCTATAATTTGGGTTCAGTTGAAAGAAATCGAACCCAAAGGGTTTTAAAGAGAAGGTCGAAAGAAATCAGCCTCTCAACTATCGATCCTTTATGTCTTGATTCTGCCGTTGAGGGTTTTAGAAGAAGATTGAAAGAAAAAAAATTTGAATTTTTTTCGGTTCTGCCGTTGAGGCTCGAGGCTCGACTGAGTTTAATGTGTCTGAAAATGGCAATGAGAAATGGTTAAGGCAGGAATAGGTTCCAAACCTAAAATGGTTCTGGTTCGACAAGATTGGGGTAGCTGACTAGACAGTTTTAATTCATTATGGTTCTAAACTTTAAAGTGGTTCCCGTATTCTGGTTCTCCCATCAGATGGTTCTGGGGCTTAAGTTATCCTAGGGTTCTAGCTCTTTTAAATGGTTCCAAACAATTACCTAAAATCATTAAATTCATTTTTGCTTTTCCAAAATTTCTAAAATAATATAGATGTGTTGCAATTGCTGAATTAGTGCTGCCCATGTGTTGCAAAGATTGGGTTGATTTTGGTGGCATCAAAATTTGGGGTGAAGATAGTAGTTTTCAAAAATTTGCAGCACAATTTGGATGTGTTGCAACACATATCAAAGTGATGAGGAGTTATTATGATTTCTACACTTAAACTTTGCAACACTTCCCATTTAAAACAACATTTTATGTATGCTGCTAAATTTGCAGCATGCTATTTGTGCTGCTAAAATTATAAATGTTGCTAATCAGAGTGTTGGTAATCCCCCCATTTCTCATAGTGATATTGCAGTTATAATAGGGTGCATGAGCTGTTCAAATGCATGTGTTGAAAGATGAAATTTAGACAGACAATTTTAGGCTTACTTATGACTTAGTTAGACACGAGTTTGACTATGTTTATATATATTTTAGATGTCTGCTGAAGGATCAGATTGCTTGCCTAATGTTACATAGAACAACTTTTAGCGGTTCCTTGTAGTTCTGAGAGTCTTGTTCCATTTCTTATTAGTTTGATTTTGAGTTTTGCTGGAATTATAATTTGTAATCGTGTGAAAGTCAAGTCGGTATGAGTTAGCAAGAGTCAGTCGGTTCATCTAATGTGAACTATTTGTGTAGTGAACATTCTAGAGTTATCTAGAGTTAGCAAGTTAGCAAACTATAGTGTGAACTATGTGCAAGTCGGTCAAGTATCTTATGTGTTTAGGAAATTCTAGCGTATTCCAAGTAGTCGGCTTAGCAAAGTGTGAATGGGTGCAATCTTAGAACTCCTCCTAACCACAGCAGTCCCCATTCCATGAGAGAGAAAATGAGAGAAAGAGAGAGAGAAAGAGAAAGAGAGAGAAAGAGAGAGAGAACCAAAATTGTCAGATCCCCTTCCAAACACCATTCTCTTGATATTTATAGAGATCCCTCTCTCCTATTATCCTGACATGTGTCCCACAATCTCTTAATTACAAAAATGCCATTCCTTTATCTTAAAGCTTATCTTGACTCATAGTCTCACTGCCTTGACTGACTCATTTTGACTTCTTAAACACCCAAAATGTCTAGACCCAAGCCCAATTGGGTAGACTTAACTAAGTATGTATCAAGCCCATTAGGTCCTAATAAACTTGGGTCATCCACATTAGTCCCCTGACGGTCGGGCGGGCAAAGTGTGCCGGGTCGACCGTCACCCATGGATACCCAAGTCTAAAATTGAATGAAATTATTAGAACGAGGGCGTCGCGATGTGGGGATGGACAAGACGGAACAGCTGAGAGGAAAAGGGGTGTGCGCGGGTAATGGCTTGACGAGTAAACGTAAAAAATTAATCATTCAAGCGCGTATTGGATTCATGGCGACTGGAGGGAATACCATTGATTTCGAAAGAATAACAGAAAGAAGAAATATATGCAGCGGATTTTGGTGTATGCGGCAGTAGGTATATACGAGGAGGTTTGTCTGAGAGAGTTGGAAGAGAGACGCATGTATAGTAGTGGGCGCGCTTGGATGGTGCGCTCGAAGCTCTTGCGAGAAGATAGGCGAGCTCGGTTTTTTGGTCCAATCTTGGAATATGATAAGTCGTAGCGAATGATGATTTATTTTATTTTCTAAATATGAACAGAAGCCAAAATAGCGTGTGCATGGCTCCAAAAGCTTATGACTATGGCGCGTTAGTGAGGTAGTTGACAATTTGGAGCTCAACTCGTATAGAGTTCATCTTACGAGGCGCAATTCTCGCCGCGTTTCAATGGTGCGCTAGGGGCCTTTGCGACCAAATGAGCGAGCTCGGCATTCTGCTGAAACTCGGCATATGACAAGGGGTAGTGATTGATGACTCTTGATTCAATTTTTTTCTTACGAGATGGTCTGATGCGAGGATTGATTGTTTTAATCAATTATGATATATTCTTATGTGGCCACTTGATACTATGCCCTGCGTTAGCTGGAGAGGCGCGCAAGTGAAAATTTGTGTTTTTATGGTAATCTGCTATCGTGAACGGGGATTAGTCCCCATGTATTTATTGTGTTTATATAGCTTAGGCGCGCTGAAGAGGCAACTGGCGGAATCTGCTATTGTGCACGGGGGTAGTCCCCAAGTATCCGTTTTTCTTTTATATGGCTTAGACGCGCTAAAGAAGTAACTGGTGGTTTTGGGTTCGACTTATTATCTATGTTGTTGTTTAGCAGTACTTTGCTGAGATTGTAGTGTAAATAAGGTTATCAACCCATTAGTCCCCTGATTGTTGAGGAGGCGCCGTCTCTTCAACAATCATACTAGTTGATAACTACTTGAGGCAGGGGGGTGTCGTGTGAGTATGAGCACTTATCACGAGTTCGAATATGAATAGTAGGCAGAAGAAGTATTTTGTACAAAGTAAAGAGAGGTGACAAATGAATACCTCGTTTTTGACAATCTGAAATGGTGTGTTCGAGTCCCTGTTCCGTTTATGAGGTGGATTCTTTGATAGGCGGTTTTCCATATGTGGCGAGAATATTTTCTTTCATGGTACAGTCCCCGAGTGCAACGACGTATGGTACGCTACCATTCTGTTTGTGTATTTGAGCGCCCTTGGTGGAACATGGTGGACATCTCTCCGAGTGGTCTTTGGAAAGCCCCCGATGTGTTTGGGCGAGATTTTCCGTGTGATGGACTGTATTTTTGGCAGGCGCTGATGCACTAATTGTAGAGTAAGAATCCTTTGAGTTTGGCTTAGTTTGGCTCACATAACGAGGTTGGGCTTCGTAGGCGAATGGATCGAACTTATGATCGGCGTACTAGCGCCCTCAGTGGCCTTTTGGAGGCCGAACGTTTTGTCAAGGATATTGACGCAGAAATTGAACGATGTAAGCGCGCAATGGTTGTAGGCGCAGTTATGCCATTAGTCTGAACTTTTTCTTATGTAGATGCCGTGTGGCTTTTAAAATTTAATGGAAATGTTTCTTTATTTTGACACCTGTCATTCATGCCCAAGGCAGTTCCCTTTTGCATTAAATGTGCTAATTTTGTTGATATAAAAGGGGGTTTTCTATTGCCTATTCCCCTTTTAAAATTGTCTCCTCACCCCCTTTTTTTTTTAAAAAAAAAAATCAGGCGTAATGGCATCTTTGGATGGCTTGTGGGTATTAGCCCTTCCCGCTACTCCTGGCGCACTAAAGCGTGCAAATCTTGAGAAAGAAGTGAAGCGCTTGCGTGGTATCCTTTTGGAAAGTAAGGGTTTGCTTCAATCGCATGAACATCGATGTAAGAGCATTCGTGTGGCTTTAACGGAGCAATGCGAGACTATGGAGTTGATTCGCCGTGCAGGCGCGGATTCTGTTTTACGAGGCAAGGCGCGTCATCGCTATAATGAGCTCGTGCAACAACTTTCTAAAGAGGAGGATTATGCTGGGTATGCGCGGGATTCCGTTGATTTTGTCTCACAACGCGTTGCTGAATGTGAAACCGAGCTAGCTGAACTGGTTAATGTTTAAAATATGCTGTAATGCCTTTTTACAATTTGCGAAAACGCGCTTTCTTGTAGTTGGCTGATTTTCTCTTAGTTGGTTTTTCTTCATGTTTGTTTAGAGAGGCGAGGTTTACTACGTACGCCTTTGTTTGTGTTAGTAATTTTTTGAAAAGCTTCTTGTTTCTATCCTTTGTGGGCTAAATTTGTTTTACTGGTGAGGCGCGCGTTGAGCGGTCCTCCAAGTACGTTTTTGTTTAATTGCCTCATGGGCTAAATTTGTTTTACTGGTGGGGCGCGTTGTTAGGCGATCATCCTAGTATGTTTTGTTTATGTGCCTTGTGGGCTAAATCTCTTTTACTGGTAGGGCGCGTGTTGGGCGATCCTCCGAGTATGTTTTGTTTATGTGCCTCGTGGGCTAAATCTCTTTTACTGGTAGGGCGCGTGTTTGGCGGTCCTCCGAGTATGTTTTCGTTTGTGTGCCTCGTGGGCTAAATCTCCTTTACTGGTAGGGCGCGTGTTAGGCGATCCTCCGAGCATGTTTCTGCTTATAAGCCTCGTGGGCTAAATTTCTTTTACTGGTAGGGCGCGTGTTTAGGCGACCCTCCGAGCACATTCTGATAGTATGATAAATGGTGTAGATTAATCAGTTGGTATAACGCCTGTCTTAGGGTGGCCGCGTATCAGGCGTTCCACCGAGCGTGTTCCAATAAACGTGTTGTATAATCATTGGTATAACGCCTGTCTTAGAGTGGCCGCGTATCCGGCGTAATACCACCGAGCGTGTTCCAATACAAAAGGAAGCGTGTTCAGTGCGCTTCCTGAGGCAGCGTGTTCGAGTGCCCTCCTCATGGGTTTTCGGTGCCCAACCGACCAGGGTGCTCAGTGCCCTTCTCAAAAGTCGATTTTGTTATAAAGGACGCGTGTTCAATGCGCTCCTGAGGTGATTATGTTTATCATACCCTTTGGATTTTCAGTGCCCATGTATAAATGCGAAAAGATAGCAATCGTTCCAAGTAAATGAATGAACAATCTGACGAGCAAGTCTACTTATGAATAGTACACTTAGTGAGCATGCTCGAATGTGTTACATGTCAAAGAATCAAGTGAATTAAGGATTGTATTAGCACTTACATATCTAGCTGAGCGTATGACATATAGATGGTAGCAGCACGTAAAGGCAAACTCGCCCCTCCTTCCATATTTTAATTATTTTAAATACATAAGCGCATTAAATAACTACGGTTATGGGGCCTTTCCAACATGAATCATTTGAGCAGACAAAACATAACCAAGCATGTTACATACAAATTCTATACACGAGGCTATAAACGGGTTACCGTGTGCACTTTCAATTTGAGGGGTAAGGTCCCGTTGAGTTCTTATGTATGCATGTTTGAAAGATAAACATGTGGTGAAAAGTGGTCTAGGCGCACTCATTTGTTTTTAATTTTCTATGTTTCCAATAAGCTAAACATGATTTCTCAAGTGATGCTAGATAGAATTTTCATGAAATAAAGCACATGAGAAGTGTTGAGGGCGTGTTGTGCCTGTGATCGCGTGAATCCATTACACAAGATATTTTATCAGGCAATTATAATGTTAAACAAGACAACTAAACAAAATTACAAGGTCATTTCGCGCCTAGGATAATCACACCTCAAGCGTACAGGAAGCGGAAGCTTAGATTTAAAGGTTTCATGCTTGGAGTAAAAAAAAAAAAATGTTCACAAAATGTATGGTCGCATGACATCTTGTAATTATCATGGCTATATGTACAAACATGTATATAATTTTAAAAGTAAGTGAGCGTGTTAAAATGTTACTAGAAGAATGATTCATCGAATAATGGCCGTCAAGCTATAGGAGTGTGTCGCCTAGAATCATTATACATATTATTATTATTATTTTATTACATGCATTTTCTAGTGTGATGATGGTTAAGCGAAAAAACTCTATATACTTTATCAATTATGAGATGTAAAGAATAAGGGTCATGACGGACCTGTTAGGAGACGAGCTTTTATCAAGGTCCTCTATCATTAGTGCCTCTAATTTGGAATTCTCGAATAATCGACGTCGCGATGTAGCTAGCAACTTTGGTATATCCTGTTGTACGTTGTTGGCTCGGCATAGTTAGATAGTTGGTGACGGCGCTGGCGTTATTGATTTGGTGGTGTCGCTGGTGTAGCTTAGGTCGGAGAAGGAAAGAGGCGCGGTACTGGCATACGCGCCCATCATTTTAGTTTGTGAATTGGGTGTCAGCTTGGTGGTGATATTTGTTTGAAGTTGAGCCGTGTACTGAATATACGTGGCTAGATCCCTCATCCCTTTTTCTTTTCTTGTCCTTGGATATTGTTTAGGCGTCAGAGACATTTATAGGTGACATTGAAATACGCGGAGCACATTCTACTTTGTCATAATGAATGTTTGATGTCGTTGCAACTTGCAATAGATAGCAGAAGTAGCAATTTTAAAGTAATAAGGTAGGTAGTGAGCGGGGTTTGGGAGTAAGTATTCGTGGGTTGCACACCATTTTGTCTTCGTATGCGTGGGCTCAAACTGTGATTTGATCGAATGAAGGTGGACTGCATGTTCTGATATAAAGGGGTCTGGTATGACAGTCTTTATAACTGGGCCCCACATGTCGGGTGGAAACATGAATTTTTGGGTTTAAAATGTGAGGCGCGGAGGGCCGTAATAAGCGCGTATGGGACTTGAGAGAGCTTATTGTGGCTGATTTTGTCGTGGCGAGATCAGCGTACAATCACTATTTCAAATTTGGGGGCACGACAAGACAAAAGTAGGGAGGGCGCTGATGTACTTTGTCTTATTTTTTCTTTATCATTTGCACCGGACCGGTCGACGGAATTATTAATGAGCCAAATGTTGCCGGAATTGTTCCCGGAAAACTGACTCGGTCAAGCGCGTTTGTGTAGTCGGAGCTCATGGAAGGTTAGGCGTGGGGGTGATGCTGGCGCCTCCTTAACAGTGAAATGAAATGACACGAGGAGGATTTAAGAAAAGGTGGATTGAGGGCGCTGGTGCTCATGTGGGCACGATGAGAATATTGTTTAGGTGGACCCGAGGGGGAAAGAAAACAGTAGTATGAAAGAGACAATGCAAACACGAGGTGATGTGACAGACGCGGAGATAAGTGCTTACTTTGTTGCTTGAGATAGCCAAGCGGCAAGCGTTGAGTTGGTGATATCAGCTGGTGATAAAGGCGGGTCAACAATGGGAGCGCGTGGATGGTAGTTTTTGAGTACTCCTCAATTATTGACTAGGCCTAGTAATTCATGTGATCACGCGGCAATAGGCTGACAATGGAAGCGCTGGTATGTTGGAGAGAAGTGGCGCGGCTATATAATGTGGGTAGACGAGGGGAAAGGTGATGGAGGCAGGGATTAAATCATTTTATGGTAGAGGGAAAAGTAAAGAAGGTGGGGTATTAGAATTAAATGAGCTGGATTTACGCGAAAGGAGAGAATAAAGATGGATAGGAAATGATAAGGGTGGGAAATGTCAGCGAGTGGGGCCGAGGTGTCGTCATAAGCGTAGACGTACAAAGGGTATGATGCGCATGAGCTGGGTTTTTGTTACACCTGGGGCTCGTGATGAGCGTCTGCGTGGAACTGATTTTCCTCTTCTTTTTTTTATTATAAAACTTCGTTGGCTCCTCTTCTTCCTCCATAGCTTTTTCAGGAACTGCAATTGTTTTTGCACTCCTTTTCACGGATAGAGACCGGAGGAAGCTCGGTGTATATCGCGGGGATGGTATGGCGCGTTGGGTGGATTCTTCTTCTCTCTTTTGTCAAAGGCCTTTCGATCTGTTTCTTCTTCTCTCTATTATTGCTTTACGCGAGTCAAAACACCTGATCGCATTTGTAGACCATTATCAAAATCTGGATGAGGTTGTGGTTGACTGATACTCTCCCCCGTTCTTCTCCGGCTCCGGCAGTCTGGGACTGGACCAAGAAAAGGATTGTGTTTTTTTTTTCTTTCTTTGCTACGCGTTGGTGTCGTTGAGGGTGGTTGGGCAGCGACATTTAAACATAGTAAAGGCTGCCGGCGACATTTGTTGGATTCCCATCATACCAGCTCCTCTCTCTCTCATTTTTTTTTTTTTTGAACTCGGATCTGGAATTGCTCCTGAAATAGATCCAAAACCCATGGGAACTTTTGTATTAATTATCAAGTGTTTATAAATTCAAATCAAAACATGCTACTGACTGTTTGGATCCTAACTAGGATTTCTTCTAAATTTTTTGATTTCGAACTTTGATTGAATGATAATTACAATTGAAATCAGGAGATTGAAAAGTGATTACTTATCTTTTGTCATTAGAGGTGGAGAGAAGTTACTGGGGTTGATTTGGCTGAACATGGACGCGTCAGCGTAGTTGAGGCAAGAGCAGGTGACAGATAGAAACGACGTCGTCATCGTGTCTCCTGCCAGAGACGAAGAGGCAAGCAGTGTGTAGACTTGATTGAAATTCCTTCACGGCCGCGGGCTCCGCTTTTCCGGGAGGAATTCCGGCCATATTTGGTTCATAAAAAGTTCCGTTCATCGGACCGGCATCTTCTTGTGGAGGCGCGCCGATTTTGGGTGTTGGCGGAGGGTAGGGGTAACTCGTTCTTGGTGCAATTACAGGGTAGGTGGCAGTTCGGGTGGAGCAGCGGCCGTCTAGAGATTTGGGCGATTGTTTGTTTTAACATTTTCAAGTGGGACCTGAGAGGGGTAAGGGTATGAAATCCTGTTTGGTGGGCGCGAATGGCCGTAATAGGCGCGGGTGGTGATGTGAAATAAAAGTAAAAGAAAGTTGTTGGGCGTGGTTGAGAGTATGGACGAGGACTGCTGGGCTAGAGAGTAGTCTCCGCCTGTGGTCGCCAAATGTGAATGGGAACTATCTTAGAACTCCTCCTAACCACAGCAGTCCCCATTCCATGAGAGAGAAAATGAGAGAAAGAGAGAGAGAAAGAGAAAGAGAGAGAAAGAGAGAGAGAACCAAAATTGTCAGATCCCCTTCCAAACACCATTCTCTTGATATTTATAGAGATCCCTCTCTCCTATTATCCTGACATGTGTCCCACAATCTCTTAATTACAAAAATGCCATTCCTTTATCTTAAAGCTTATCTTGACTCATAGTCTCACTGCCTTGACTGACTCATTTTGACTTCTTAAACACCCAAAATGTCTAGACCCAAGCCCAATTGGGTAGACTTAACTAAGTATGTATCAAGCCCATTAGGTCCTAATAAACTTGGGTCATCCACACAAAGCCTATAAATATGTAACCTTTTGTAAGCAAGCAAGAAGATTAATAAACTTTGAGTGTTCGAGAGAACTAGTCTTGCTTCATCTACTAGAGTTCTAGGAGCTCTATGCGAGCAACGCCTTAATGCTCGTATATCTCCGGACTACTATCTAGCGCTATGAAATTTTATCAAGTTTCAATTATTACTACTTGTTAACTCAACTACCTGCTGAGTTTGTATTTGCAAACTAGGATAATTTATGCGCAAGCTAAATTATTTTGCAAGTAGGAATTGACTGTGTGGGAATAACTATCAAGGGTGTTCATTTCTATTCCAGTTGTGGCTGGACCTGTGGAACAAGTTTTCGAAGCCAAAAAAGCCTCTAAAAAAAGGAAAAGAAAGAAAGATAAGGCTGGATTACCTGTGACACAAGCTTTAGAAGCTGAAAAAGCCTATAAAAAAAGGAAAAAAAAAGAAAGATGTTGCTGGATTACCCGTGGAACAAGTTCTAGAAGCTGAAAAAAAAAAGGAAAAAAAGAAAAAAGGTAAATCGCTATCTTGTCAACTCCAGTTTTCATTCTAATTTCTATTGATCGGATATTTCATAAGGTTACTTCACTTCATTAACATTTGTTTTGCTTTTAGAATTGAAAACTGGGGCATATGCAAAATACTTTCTGTGTGGTAGTCTCAATCATATGCATGTGTCGAAAGCTGAAATTTAAACAGACAATTTTAGGCTTACTTATGACTTAGACAACAAGTCTCGATGATTAACGAGTTTCATTCTGTCTCTATATATTTTAGATCACGGCTTAAGGACCAGATTGTTTGCCTAATGTTAAGTATAAAACAACTTTTAGCGGTTCCTTGTAGTTATGAGAGTCTGTCGCATTTCTTATTAGTTTGATTTTGAGTATCTGTTCATACCACTTGCTTGCACAACTCTCTGCTGAGTTTGTATTTGCAAACTGGGATAATTTATGCGCAAGCCAAATTATTTTGCAATTGTAGGAATCGACTATGTGGAAATTGATAGATTGTATATCTACATCTCTGCAAACGATTTGGTATTCAAATTGAATAAAGGGAAAGATGATTACAGTTGGGTTTCTGCTGTGCTTATATACACAGAACTCTCGACTCTCAACACACGTTTCTCGCACGTGTCTCTCACACACAACACCACACACACATTACACACACTCACAACTCTCAATCACAATATCAGTAGCATCATGTGCTATTAGAAATAACTATCAAGGGTGTTCATTCTTGTTTCAGCTGTGGCTGGATTAACCGAGGAACAAGTGTCAGATGCTGGAAAAGCCTATAGAAAAAAGAAAAAACAGAAAGATGTTATCAGAATCAGAAATGGGTTTCTGGCCCTCGAACGTAAATAGCTATCTTGTCAACTACAGTTTTCATTCTAATTTCTATTGATTGAATATTTCATAAGGCTACTTCACTTCATCAACCACTTTCTGTGAGGTAGTCTTAATCATTATAGATGAAACCTTTTGTGTACATTATTTTGCAATTGCAGGATGATCACTGTTTCAGTACATTTTTATTCATTACATTATACGCTCTGAGATTGATGATAAAATAGTACTGTGACGTTGTGTGACTGTGACCTTTGTTCAGTTAGGCTACTTAATTTATGTCTTAGTTTGACTCTAAGTGGAGTATATAATAGCTCATTCTCAACTCTGATTTCATTCACCGAAGATGTGGTGTGCATGATATCTGATTTCAGTTACTGAAACCTAGATGATTACACTACATATGACCTGTCAAGTTTAGGCCTTTTCAATTTCTTGTCGTTTAGTTAATGCAGCAAGAAATTCGTGAAACTGTGCTGCATTTTTTTCTGTTTGGTTCTCTTGTCTGTCTGAAAATTGAGTTGGGTTTTGCTGTTCTTGTGTAGCAAGGGCAGAAAGGTATATATCCCCGCCTAGTTATGGTTTCGCTGGAAATAGGGGTGACGATTTGAAGGCCAAGACAGCAGTGAAGTAGAAGTTGGGAGAAGTTCAAGGATCTCTGCATTTGCGGGTAAAAGCATGAGTAATTGACATTGTACATTAAACTGAGCTTGCAAGTACAGAATTACATTGTGCGAAAGAATCTATTTAAGTTACTTATGTGTAGATTGGTTTATTTTCTAAGAGTTGAATTTCCCACTTAAATCAGTCTGGGCATTATTCCAGAGTTAGCCAAATACTTCATCTATTTAGAAAGGCATCAGTATGTCACCTAACTTAGGATCCATGACACAAGTCATTGCCTAGCTAGCTTAGGTGCAACGTTGAAATGTGTAATTTAATTTCGTTTACTACATAATTGAGAAGTTACCATTGATTCTTAGCTAGTTTAAGCTTGTAACTACACTTGCAAAATTGTGCCAGTGTATTCATGGGAACAATGAGGGTAACAAAAATAGAGAATGATCCGATCCTAAAAATAATTGGCCGAGAAATATTGAATTTGCCAAGGAACAGTAATGCCCTTTCGTGTAGGAAGAAAGGTGCTAAAACCTGATATATCTGCCAATAGAGCTTTTGTTATTTCACCGGCATTACATTATCTCTTCGAGGGAGTCTAAGGTTACCTTATGTGCAGTCACCTGGGCTAAATGGAAAGAACTGAACAAATGAAATTATGATGACACTTTTTCCATGTTTGCTGTTGTGGTGTACTACTAGTGATGACATTTTTCTAAATCTATCCTTTTGAGCTATGGCGACACATTCTATACCAATAATTGCCATTTTTAGATTATGTTGGAAACTATAAATTGATTTGTTTTTCTATCCGAAATTCAGAAGAAACAAAGTGAGATAAAAACGAGTTGAAATTAAAATTTAGTCAGGCAGCGAAAAATGGAAGCAAAAAATGTGAAGGTGATTTCTTTGATTGTGATAGTCATGTTGGGAATGTTCTCGGCAAAGAGTGTTGCATTGAGTGAAATGTGCTATGTTGGATGTTTGGTGCAATGTGGTTTTACTCATCGTCAAGATCACAAGGCTATGTTTCAATGCCCATTGAGCTGCCTGGAAAAATGTATATTCCCATGGAGTCCTACTAGCGAGACCAGTACTTACAATCACTACTGCAAGTTTGGTTGTGCTGCCTCAAACTGCATCAAGAAAAGTACTCCCAAGGATCCTCGTGGCGACGAAGTTGAACGTTGTGTTAATTCTTTTTGCCATAAGAAATGCACAAATTGATCACACCCAATTAGGTGTTAGTCGTTAATATGTATTTTGCTAGATTTATTAAGGATTTCGTTAATCCAATAAGATGATTTCAATTCAATAGTCATTTATCTTGGAAATTCTATGTTATCAATGAAATTCCCAACATAAGTTTTGATTTTAGGTACAATTTGCTCTGTTGTGGAAGAAACACATCTCCTAAATGTATAATGAGACTAAAATATGCCACGCAACCGCCTGAAATATGGAAAACTATGGGCGCTTAGATGCCGGTTACTCTCGGGTTTATTACTCGGTACCAACTTTAGCTGTGAGTCACTGTCTCACTGACTAACTTTCCAATGTTGATCACATTAAAAAAAAAAAAAAGAAGTCAGTATTATATGCTTCAACTTGGAGTACATTTTTACCACATCAGCTTGATCATAATTTTTGCGGTTACACCAATCAATTTTGTCTCTACTTTAAAATCCAAACCCACCAGATTTTTCACCTTTCAAAACAAACTGCACAGAGCAAAACCACAAAGAGCCATGCATGTCTGCAACATGGCAATGGAAATGGAAGAATCTCTCACCAACAAATGAAATGTGTCGAACACTTTCGCCCTATTTGATCCTATAAGTACCAGCGAAATCCATTCCTAATAGTTCATCTCACTCCCTACCGAAACCCTTTCAACAAATTAAGCTCAGCCTGTTCAAGATGAAGTCCTCATCTCTAGCTTGTCATGGTTTTTGTTTTCTTTTCGTGTTAAATGGTTGTTTAGGTCAGATTGAACAGCAAGGAGGTGGATGGCAAACCCAGCAACAACAACAACAGTCACGCCATTACCAAGGTCAAAGCCAGTGCAGAATTGAGAACATAAATGCACAAGAACCTAATCGCCGTGTTGAGTCAGAAGCTGGTGTAACAGAGTTTTGGGACCAGAACAATGAGCAATTCGAGTGTGCTGGTGTCGCTCCTGCTCGATACATTATTCAGCCTAATGGACTGCTCTTGCCATTTTTTGTTAATGCACCCAGACTTGTCTACATTGTTCAAGGTCTGTTCCCAACTAGTATTACTTTCTAAATAAACATTGCAATTTTTACTTGTAGCGCGCATCAGTAACACCTTCATCGTTGCATGTAATATTGCAGGTAGGGGTATGTCCGGAGCTCTTATTCCTGGCTGTCCTGAAACTTTCCATTCAATTCGACAGTCTGCACAACTAAGAGGAAGAAGCCAACAAGAGGGAGCTAGAGATCAACATCAAAAGATCCGTTCCGTGCAACAAGGAGATATATTGGCTTTACCCGCTGGAGTAACTAATTGGTTGTACAATGAGGGAGAGACCCCTCTCATTGCTGTCTCCCTTCATGATACAAGCAGTAGTGCTAACCAGCTCAATCGTAACCTCAGGGTATAACAATTCTCTCAATTTTATTGAATCAATTTAACAGTTATGTACATCATTCTCTTATATGCTGAATGCTGTGTAGAGATTTCAATTGGCCGGAAGCCAGCAAACACAAACTAGCACATCGTATCAACAACAACAACAACAGCGTCAACAAACTAGAGGCCAACAACAAGATATCCCAGAAAACAACATCTTCAATGGCTTTGATGTCGAAACCTTGGCTGAGGCTTTTGGAGTGAGCACTGAGACCGCGAGAAAAATACAAGGGCAGAATGACCAGAGAGGTAACATTGTGTTTGTTGAAGGTGGACTTCAAGCTATCAGGCCACAACAAGGAGAAGAAGAAGAACAACAAGAACAGCGTTACAGGACCACAGCGAATGGGTTAGAGGAAACTATTTGCAGCATGAGACTCAAGCAAAACATTGCCAATCCAACAAGGGCAGACATTTACTCAGAAAAAGGTGGAAGAATCACTACTCTCAACAGTCAGAAGTTACCCATCCTTAACTACCTTCAAATGAGTGCCGAGAGAGGAGTTCTTTA
>JAJJMA010182749.1:0-11017 GCA_023529015.1 Papaver nudicaule
ATATTGTCTACTTACCGCTTGCGCTTAAACTAATGGCAACCATACTTGCATCTCACCAAAACACATGAAATTCGGTTATGCTAGACTGACTTAACAAATTGCACCTATGAATTCTACGTTGCTTCAATCTTCTTACAATATTTATACAAAAATTAAGGTAGAGAAAGAGATCTACATAATAATTTCAGTATGAATAAAGAATCTTTTTCTTTTAATCTACAACTAATACCCCCTAGATCAAACTTTTAATTATATTTTAATTTAAGCACCAAAAAGATTTTGAAAAAGTATGATACTGAGTAAATGATGAGGAAATATGTCGAGAATTAAATGAGGATTTGTTGAGGCAAGGCAATATATCGGTTATAACCTTAATAATACGAGGGAGGATACACACACAATGTTATTCACACAGTGTATCCCACAATTTCAGTGCTTATTCTTCTCTCTTTTTAATTTAAAACTTATACGCCAATGAATTTAAAACTAATATTTTGGTATACGTTGCTCCCCCTAACCATCAACATAAAAAATTTATATTGATGATTTATATTGATAGTCTAAGTACAAGCGGTAAGTAGACAATATCTTAAGAAATCTCAGTGTTCGTTACCCACGAAAGACGGATGACATAGCTCATTATACTGTAAGTAACGAAAATAATAAGCTATGTCATTCTTCTCTCGTGGGTTACGAACATTGAGCTTCTGAAGATATTGTCTACTTACCTAATGAGCTATGTCATCCTTCTTTCGTGGGTAACGAATATTGAGCTTTCTGAAGATATTGTTTACTTATCGCTTGTGCTTAATGCCAACCATACTTGCACCTCACCCAAAACACCTGAAATTCAGCTATGCTAGAGTTACTTAACAAATTGCACCTATGAACTTTACTTTTCTTCAATCTGCTTGCACTATTTATACACAACTTAAGGGAGAGAAGCAGATCTAAATAATAATTCAGCATGATGTTGGGAGCTAGGAATCGGGTGATCGTCTTGTGCCGGCAACTCAGTCTACTCTTCCATCATGGATCTAAGATTTACATGATTAAGTTCATATAATCAGTACTATTCATATAGCTATTTAACTTATTTGATAGATTTATCATTTTAAAACATCTCTAGATTCATGTCTCTTTGAAAAACTAAATTATGTCTAACTAAGTTTTTTCATTTGCCTCTCTTTGTGTTTGCAGGTTGTTTCCCAACCTATCCAATATGGCATTTGCCTCAAATCCAGAAAAGGCGTTTGCCTCACATCCAAAAATAGTTTATGCGTTTGCTTTCATTGTTGTCCAACTGGTATTAGTTATGAGTATCAGATGTTTTCTCCTATGGGTTTCCAGATTTTCGCAAAAGATGAAGGAAGTCAAGTTCACCATCACTGAGTCAGGAAAACGATTCAAACTCACATATTTCCCCCATTCACGCGAATTTCGAAATTCAAAAATTGGTTACAAAAAAGGAAACGTCATAAATGCCATGCATATATTGAATATATCCTAATTAATCTTATTGCGTATAATATATTTCGTTCAGGAATTATAAGGATATCCCAATATTCTGGGAAGACTATAACTATACAAAAAAGTTCATCGTATATCCCTGAATACCAAACCATAAACTCATCTCAAAACCTTACTTGGAAAAACCCTTTTAACACGATGGAGACTACTAGTGCAAACATGGTTGGGAGTTCAAAAAGTGTTTTTCAGATCACCAGGAAACTTCAAGATACAGTACTGAAAAATGAGGCAATTGAGAATGTAACAGGAGGTCCTGAAATAGAAAAGGAAGAGGAAGTCGAAGTCCAGCTAATTGGAAAGATCTTAGCACTATTAGAATGACTGAGAAGAATGTTGTGAGGCATCTGAGGAATACATGGCCCTTCATACCTGCCAAGGAAATCTCTGTGTTAGAAATCGATCGTAATTTTATTGTATTCACACTGAAAAAACTAAGTGCGATGAGGAAAATCTTTGAAGAGAGACCATGGTCAATTGATGGTTATTTGATTATCATGCGTATGTATGATCCAACAGTGCCATACAAGGAGCTTGATCGGGATCACCATGAGTTCTAGATATGGTTAAAGATGCTATTACCAGAACATTTCAACAGAAAAGCGGTGAAGGAAATAGGTGAAGTTATGTGAGAAGTTGTGGCTATTGATCCACCAGAAGGGCTACCAGAAACTGGAGATTGCTTTAGAGTGTGCACTAAGATACACCTATCAAAGCAAATGATGAGAGTTTTACTAGCTATCACAGCAGCAGATACTACTAAGTGGTATAAGTACTTCTATGAAAGACAACCCCAAAAAATCTGTAGGGTTTGTTATGTGCTAATCCCTCATAATAAGGCACAATGTGAGAAGAATGCAGAACTGTTGGAAGAACTACAAACTGAGCCTCGTAAGCTGGGTGATATGCAAATGCCTAAAATGAGACCCATGTTATCTGAAATCCCTGCTATGAAGCCAAGAAAACCCATCACTAAGCACAATCTTTTGTTCCACCCAAGGATGGTGTTAAGATAACTGCAATTTCTGCAAGTACCCAAGAGGATGTCATCATGGAGGATGAAATGAGTGATACAAGGAGGGGAAACGTTCTAGAGTACATACTAGTACAATGGGTGGAACTGACAACCTTCGTCAAAATCTAGAGAAAGCACCGGTACTCATAGCAATGAAAACATCCATGGATGACAACCAGACACTTGGGATAGGGGGAACAACCAGCATAGCAAAGGGAGCTCAGATAATTCTATATATACATTTTGAAATCTACATTTGCAGTTTAAAAATCAAGTTCATTTACTACTGGTCATTATACAATCATTGCAGTACTCATAATCTGTTAGCATTAAATTCATCAGTTGTTTTAGCTATAACTGAAAACACAGAAAACCATAAAACTGCATTTATTCTAGGTAATCATTTCATTCTACAGAAAAACATCTCAGAAAGCAGGCATTTAATATCCATGCATATCATTTATATTGTAGAATATACAATTATCAGAAACATTCCCGTTGCATTTATTTCTGGATATTTAGTACTAAAACTCAGTTAATAGACTATAACATCCAATTTAGAATGAAAATTCTCGCTTGAAATTGCCAAGGTTTTAACAAAAGGAAAACTAGGAATCATCTTAAAAACCTCATGTACCTTTACAATCCGGATGTTGTTTTTCTTAGTGAAACAAAGATAGACAGTGACAAGATAAAACAGTTAATAAGACCATACAATTTTCCAAATAATGTATGTGTGTACTCTAAAGGACTTGCAGGAGGATTGGTATTACTATGGAAAGATGGTTTTGAATTTGAGGTTATGAAAACTACCTCAAATATAATCCACTGTATCTTCAAAGACAACCCATCTAAGCCGGAGATTTGTCTGTCATGTGTCTACGGTTCAACATATCATAATGAGAGAAAGGAACAATGGGAGTTCATCAAATAGATGGGAGAAGAAATAAATCTCCCCTGGTTTTTACTGAGAGATCTAAATGTCATATTTGGTGCAAGTGAAAGAGTAAATTATGGTGCAACAACTTCTAGTAATATGCATAGAGAAACGTACACTCCTCAGTCAGTTCTGAATGACATTAAGGATGCAGGCTCGGAAGACCTGGGCTATATAGGCAAGCACTTTACATGGACGAGTAACAACAGTGGTACAGGAAAAAAACAAGCTCGTTTGGATAGGACAATGGTTAATGGGGAATCCAGAATACATTTCCCTGATGCGTGCCTCTTTCATCTCCCACAATTTGGAAGTGATCATACTCCCATACTTCTTGATACTGTTGGTGCAAAAATTACTTATCGAAAGGGCTGGAAATATTTCCAATGCTGGGAAGGGGAAGCAACTTTAAAGCAACAGATCATTGCTGGATGGAGGAAGAGTGTTATAGGATCAACACAATTTCAAGTTACAGGCAAGCTGAAGTATACAAGGAAGGAGTTAGCAAGGTGGAATCGAGAAAAGTTTGGAAACATCCAAAACAACCTCAAAGATCTTCATTACAGGTTAGGCATCATCCAGCAACAACCAAGTTCTGAAGCAAATACTCTTGAAGCACAAAAAACCCAAGAGGAAATTGAGAAGTGGCAACAAATCCAAAATGATTTTTGGGGGCAAAAGTCGAGAGAAGATTTCTACAGAGAAACTGACAGAAACACAAAACATTTCCACACTTCGGCAAATAGAAGAAGAAATAGAAATAACATTTCAGCTTTGAAGGATCACAGTGGTAATTGGTGTTCAGATAGGGTGGAACTGGAAAATCTTCTTACAACACATTTTGAGAGTATTAACACTGCTTCATCACCAGCAACAAATGCAGCAATACTGAACTCCATTCCTCAATATATAACTGAACAGGATAACACAGAATTGTTGAGGATGCCGGATAATGAAGAGATATTAGCTATACTCAAGAGCATGAAACCATGGAAAGCTCCAGGTCCAGACGGGTTTCCACCAGGATTTTTTCAGTCACATTGGGAAATAGTGGGAGACAACATATGTGAGATGGTTAAGCAATTCTTTAGTACTGGATATTTACTCAAGGAGTGAATGAAACCAATCTGACACTCATACCAAAGGTTAAAAGCCCACAAGTACCAGCTGAGTTTCGTCCAATTGCATTGTGCAATACGACATACAAGCTGATTTCAAAACTGTTATCAACAAGAATGAGAAAGATTATGGGGAAAATCATATCGCCATTGCAAGCTGCTTACGTCTCAGTCCGACAAATAAGTGACAATATTCACTTAACACAAGAAATTGTGCACACCATGAAGAACAAGAGTAAAAAATGTAAGCAAGGGTTGTTGGCATTAAAGCTAGACATGTCAAAGGCGTTTGACAGACTAGAGTGGAAATTCTTGCTGGAAGTTATGTCGATGATGGGATTTTCAGAAGCATTCTGTAAGTTGATAGAACACTGCATCTCTACAACAAAAATAGTTGTGGTATTCAATGGTTCACCATGTGAACCATATATTCCTACACGTGGTATAAGACAAGGTGATCCGTTAAGCCCCTTTCTGTTCATCATTGTCATGGAAGTAGTTTCTAGAATGTTAGCAGTTGCTGAACAAAAGAAGCTAATTCAGGGTGTAAAAATAACAAGGAAAGCTCCACCAATGTCTCATTTATTTTTCGCGGATGATTGTCTACTATTCACCAAAGCAGACGATAAGAATGTTGATAATTTATTGAGCATAATTGAAGCTTTCAGTGTTGCATCAGGACAAACAATCAACTTTGGAAAGTCAAGTGTCTTTTTTAGCACAAATATGCAAGGAAATGTTACCAGCCGTCTTGCGAGTAAGCTGAATGTGCAAAGAATGAGTCAGAATGAAAGATATCTAGGACTGCCGTTTATTCTTAGAAGATCAAAAGCACATTCATTCTCAAATCTTGTCCGTAATGTACAATCAAAGCTAGCAGTATGGAGAAGCAAGACTTTAAATGATGCAGCCATATCGGTTTTAGTAAAACATGTTCTAAATGTTGTTCCAACACACTCAATGAGTTGCTTCAAGATGTCTGAGGGTACTATTAGCAAGCTGAACTCTCTACAGACGCAATTTCGGTGGGGAAAGGAAAAGGGTAAGGGTTTATGTCTGACTTCATGGAAAAAACTCTGTCTTCCTAAACACAAAGGAGGGTTAGGCTTTAGAGACATGAAAACCTTAAATGAAGCACTATTAGCCAGAGCTACATGGAGAATCTGTTCAAACTCAGATAAGATTTGGGGCAAGGCTCTAAAAGCAAAATACTTCCAGGACACACACCTACTTCATGCACCAGAGAAGAAAAAGAGATCATGGGTCTGGTCAGGGATCCAAGATAGTATTCAATTTATTAAAGAAAATAGTTGTTGGAAGTTAGGAACAGGAGATAATATTCACATATGGAAGGACAAATGGGTAATAGGGCTTGATACTCCACCAGTTCCCCTTGATGCCAATTTCACAGGAATTGTTTGGGTAAAACAACTGATTCACAGTGTTTCTAAGAAGTGGAACACTGAACTTTTGGTTCAGTTGTTTGATGGTCATACTGTACAACTCATTCATGCTATGAGAATACCAACTTATGGAGAGGACAAATTGATATGGAGCTTAACAAGGCATGGAAATTTCACCCTTAAATCACTTCAGGAGGTAAACTTTCAATACTTACAGCAACAAGAAAATATCCCTGGTACAAGTACCAAATGGATGGAGATTTAGGGTCTGCAGACATGGCCAAGAGTGAAATTTTTCCTATGGAAATGTCTTACATACATTCTTCCAACAGGTGAACGGGTAGCAAGAGTAATAGATCATATAAATACTATCTGCCCTGTTTGTAAGTGTGCAGAAGAAAGCTCTGAGCATCTATTCTTCCAATTAATGCAACTTTGCAAAGGCAGTATGGATGTTAATCCCTGAAGGCAGCATAATTATAAGATCGGGAAGAAGCTGTATGATGGAATTATTTGAGGAGTAGAAGGAGACACGGATACAAGGTGAAGAACAAGAAGACAGTGAAAGAAGGTTGGGAAAATTTCTCATTGTCTCATGGTTTATTTGGAAATAAAGATGTGAAGTTGTATTCAGGGAGAAATCAGCTAATCCAAAGGAATGTGCTGACAGAGCAATGAGTTTTCACCAATATATGGAGAAATTGGCTGTACAAACACCAACACATAGGGTTATATTGACTGCAGCTAAACAGACTAGATGGCTTCCTCATTCTGCACCATTTTATTCTGTTACTTGTGATGCCTCTTTTTTAAATGAAACTAAACATGCAGGAATCAGACTAATTCTCCGTGATTGTGCAGGGAACTTCAGGAGATGCAGAGCAAGGTACATTGGGATATAAGGAAGCGCAGAGGAAGCTGAATGCATAGTCGTGCATGATGCAGTCAAGTGGTGCTGGGAACTGGGAATCAAAGATGTGATGTTTGAAACAGACTTAAAGGGAATTGCAGAGTTCTTTTCAGGAAGTACAAACAACATCTCGTGGAGGAACGAAGACTTACTGTTAGATGCAGCAGTAAAACTTAAGGACTTTGATAGTTGGAATTGCAGTTATTTAAGTAGGGATTGTAATAAGCCAGCACATGAACTGGCAAATTTTAGTCGTAAGTATAGGGAGTTGTCAGAATGGATACATAGTCCACCTGACTTTATTTCAAATTTAATTCTGTCAGACATTATAGAGGCTACCTCTAACATTTAATGAAGTACGAGATCATTGCATCAAAATAAAATAAAATAATTCAGCATGAATAGAAAATCTTTTTTCATTTAATAAGAAAATTAATACCCCTTAGATCGACCTTTTAATTTTATCTTAATTTTAGCACCAAAAAGATTTTGGAAAAGAATTAAGTGATGGTCGAGTATGATACTGAGTAAACAAGGCAATGTGTCGAGAATCTTATCCATTTTCCAGAATTATATGAGAATTTGATGAGGCAATGTATCGAGGCTAAATAACCTAAGCCATGAAGCTTCATTTGAAGTTTGGCTAATGAATATGGCATGGGGATATGCGGAACATCAACCCAATGACCCTTGTGAATAGCTTATGCCTATACAAATTGGCATGGCATGGTGAAGCTTGAAGGTATGCAAGCTCGATGCCTCGTAGCATTTGGACTAGCCATGGCTTATGTATAGTTCAGAGGACTGGCCAATATGACCTAGGTCAGTTAAATGACTGACTAATTGAGCATTTTGGTGAATTGACCAGTCAAAGTGGTGAATTGACCGGCCAAATGAAAAGTGGGTGTCCATGAGCGGAAAACTTGTCCACAATTTGAATTCCTAATAGTGTTGGGTTTTCTTATATGTAGGGAAGCTTGCTAGTGAAAGACTAAAGCTTCAATCCCTGGCCTAGGAAAGTGATATGCGGTATTGGCCCCAACCTACATAGTGTGTTGCGAACTTCGTTAGCCTTGTTGCTTGAGCTAATGCAACAATAGTCAGTATGACCCTTTTAGCTTGCGCGATGGCCTATGGCCTATGCATGAGCATGTGCACAAGCTTGCACATTGTTGGTAATGTCCTCTGACCTATACGCGAGAAGGATTAGCTTAAGGCTTTGGCCTTTTTTTTTCGAACTACGTAGTGCTTGATCCCTCTTCCTTGTAAGGGTACGTATGCAGCCGATCTGTACGGTTCAACACAGATAGATAGATAACATAAAATTAAAACACACAAATTCAATAGCAAAATGTGAATATAAAAAAATAACATAAAATTAAAATACACAAATTCAATAGCAAAATGTGAATATAAATAAAATACATAGTTTACGGGAAAAATGAGAGAAAATTGTATTGAGAAAAAGATTTTTTTTGGGTGGTTACAGTAAAAAAATCTGCTTTAAATGGACTACAAATTAAAGCCCAGGTTACCCCACTCATAGGTTTGTTAGTGTCCTTAACCCAACCACAAGGTTCTAAGGCCTAGAGACCTCACAACCTCAATAATTCGGGTCTCCAATTCTTAATAGCCCAAGTTCATCAACAAAGAATCCATCTCCCTTAACATCTTCTCTACACTGAATTTAACCAAAAATTGAAGAAAAAGAGAAAGAGAGAGAAAGTGAAAAAAGAGAATCAAAAATCAATGGCTGAAGAAGAAGAAGTACTCTTTGAAGTTGAAGCTGTTGAATCTGTATATGAAAAAGATTGTACTGTACTTCAACGTTACCCACCTCATCTTAATATCCATATCAAACCTAGAACTGCTGAGGATTCTTCACAACAGGTAAAAATCATATCTTTTTCAGTTCTTTCATATTTTTATTCCCAAATTTCACTTCTTCGTTGAATTTTACTGTCTGGGTTGTCTTAGATTCTCTTCAAACATGTAAAAATCGCACCTTTTTCTCCAAATTTTCAGACTTTAGGGTTTCTGGAAATTGGGGGTTTTCCTATTTTTTATATATGTTTCTTCTCAAATTGATGATTTTTACTATTTGGGTTGTCTTACATTCTCATTAAATGTGTAAAAATCAAATCTTTGAGGGACATTCTTCAGTAAAGTTTTAGGGTTTTTGGCAATGTATTTTTGGATTTTGATGGTTTAGTTTAAAATTGTCTCTGATTGTTCTTGTTTGGGTTATTGCAGTTTGTGGAAGCTGTTCTTTGCTTACAAGCAGGACCTAAGGTATGACGAACACGGTATTCAATTCAATTGTAGTGACACTTTTAAGTAGAGTAATGTTTAGTAGACAGAATCCTGTGAACCGATTGAATGAAAGAGGGGCGGGGCAATAGAGTGATGAGCTCCCCACCCCTGGAATGACTCGATTTGGTGCACCAAGCATTGATCTCTTTCAGGTCTTACATTTGTATTGTTTACCGTCATTGAACTTTATGTTTTGGTCATTTGGAGTCTTTACCGCCGTTGGGCTTTATGTTCTGGTCACTTGGAATCTTTACAACCATTGAGCTTTATGTTCTGGTCACTTGGAGTCTTTACCGCCATTGAGCTTTATGTTCTGGTCACTTGGAGTCTTTACCGCCTTTATGATTCTGATTGAATACTGCTTGTAAAGTATTTTATAGTATACAGTAGTTTGTTTAATTCATTACTTGCGTGGCTGTTAGAATTCTTTTTATTCATTATTGGGCCTTATCGTTTTCTTTTTTCTGCTGGCAGTACCCTGAGGAGCCACCACAAATCGACATTAAGGAGACAAAGGGTCTTGATGAGGAACGGAAAGCACGTTTATTAAACCTCTTAAGGGAGAAATCCATAGAGCTGTGTTCATGTCTCATGCTTGTAGCACTTTGTGAGGTAACTTCGGTTCTCTCTCTCTCTCTTTTTTTTTTTTTTTTTTCTTTTTGTTGTTTTTATTGTGTCCTGGGGTCGATAACTAGTTTTAGTCCAACACTTCAGTATGTGGACTCTCTTTCTAAAAATGTATTTAAGTAGCTTGTTAACATATTGGCTAATTTTCAAAACTCGATCAGGAAGCAGTGGAGGCTCTTACAAACATGAACCATCCTGATGGGGATTGCCCTTTATGCTTGTATACTCTGCTTCAAGACGATACAGAAGGCAATGTCCTGCCATTTATGAAGTTGATGTCCTGCTTTCACTGCTTCCACAGGTAAAATGATATTCAGATTCCTGCCTATCTGTCACATTTTCTTTCAAAGCAAGCAGAATGCATATTGTCATTTATCCCTTACATTTATTGTTAAGATTTAAGAGAATAATGAGCGGGCCGTAAAGTCTGATACCAGGTTTTACGATTCATAATGCTAAACTATATTGTATCGACCTATAGAATGCCAAAAAGGGTCATGGAGGACCACCATTAATGCCGCCATGAAACGACCTACACCATCTATTTATTGACTCCAAATGTTGAACTTCTCTTATGAGTTGCTGCCATTTTTTTTCCTCCAGTGAATGCATTATTAGGTGGTGGAAGTGGCTCCAGGAGCAGAAGGAAACAAATACGGATCCTTCAAGTGTCTCTTCTTTACAATCTAAAGGTAGTCTATTTCCGCGTTACATATCCTGGTTTTGAATTCTGCATTATCATCTGGCAGACATGTTTCTTACTTAGATTTATTGATTTTTAGTTCAGATTCACGTGGAACAGCTAACTTAAATCCTGGACTCTGTCCTGTCTGTCGCATGGTTTTTCAAACAAAGGACATTGAACATGTCCTTGATTTGGTTGGAACCAGTACATCTCCAGCGGTATGTTCTAACACAACTTGTAACGGTCTATTTTGATTTAGCTGGACTTTGAATAGCTGAGGTTTGTCTTAACGACATCTTTTGTGTAATTCAGAATTTTACTGAAGCTGAAATTGAGCACGACAAGGAGGTCTTGCAATCTGAAGCTGAAATTGCCAGAAGAGAGAAATTTGAAGCCTTGTTGAAGTTACAGGAAGAGAATAGTGGGCTAATTGAACCTAAGAAAACTGAAGTATTACGACCAGGAATGTTTCTACCAGTTCC
>JAJJMA010182774.1:0-19731 GCA_023529015.1 Papaver nudicaule
CATGATGGTACAAAAAGTACTTGCACAATGATTATGTCAGTTCTGACATCACATTCCTCTCCACTTAGCTCCTTCCTAAGTACGCATTCATGGGAACGTCCAATGAATCACACTTTTCTCGCTAAAACTCACTCTATATAAACCTCATCAACCCATTTCATCTTCAACATCGTCACAATCAATTCATTTCACTTCAATTCAATTCTCTAAAGCAAAAAAACAATCAAACTCTTTACAACAATGGAAGGAACTTCAGAAATTGCCCAACCCCATATCATTATGCTACCAAGTCCAGGTATGGGTCATCTTATTGCATTCATTGAGTTAGCTAAGCGGCTAGTTCTTAATCATGGTTTTTCAGTTACATTCACCATTCCAACTGATTCTGGGTCTCCTTCTAAAGCTCAGAACTCTGTTCTTAATTCCCTTCCTAGTTCTATAGACGCTATGTTTTTGTCTCCCGTTGATTTAAGTGATTTACCAGCTGATGCTAGCATTGAAACTATTATTTCCTTAACGGTCAGTCGTTCTCTTACTTCGCTTTCCAATGCATTTAAGCACATTACTTCGACTCATAGAGTTGTTGCTTATGTTGTTGATATGTTTGGCACTGATACTTTTAAGGTTGCAAATGAGTTCAATATCAAGCCTTATATTTTCTTTCAAACAAATGCCATGGTTTTAGCTATTTTCTCATATTTTCCTAAAATGGATGAAGAATACTCTTGTGAGTATAGAGATGTTCCTGAACCAATTCAAATTCCGGGAAGTATTGCTATCAATGGGATCGACCTTCCTGCCCCGATGCAAGATAGGAACAATGACGCCTATGCAGGGATTTTACACCAAGCCAAAATATATAAACTTGCTGCGGGTGTCTTGCTAAATAGCTTTGATGAATTCGAAACTGACACTATTAAGGCTTTGAATGGGAAGGAATCGGGCAACCCGCCAATTTATCCGATTGGTCCGCTTATTAGGACTGGTGACAGTGAAAATGTATATGATGAGTCAGGTTGTTTGAAGTGGTTGGACGAGCAGCCGCTTGGCTCCGTTTTATTCGTCTCCTTCGGAAGTGGTGGAACACTTTCTAGTGAGCAGCTGACTGAATTGGCTCTAGGGTTAGAAATGAGTGAACAAAGATTTTTGTGGGTAGTAAGAAGTCCTAGTGACAAGGCTGCAAATGCAACATTTTTCAATCCCCACGGTGTCAAGGATCCCTTTGATTTCTTACCAGAAGGGTTTTTAGAAAGAACCAAAAAGCTGGGTTTGGTTGTTCCTTCATGGGCTCCTCAAGTTCAAGTCCTTAGCCACACATCGACAGGAGGCTTTTTAACGCATTGCGGGTGGAATTCAACTCTCGAAGCCGTGGTACATGGTGTCCCTCTTATTGCCTGGCCGCTCTTTGCAGAGCAAAAGGCAAATGCTCTGATGCTTGAAGATTTGAAGGTAGCGTTAAGGCCAAAGCCAAGCGAACGAGGGATTATAAAACGTGATGAGATTTCTAGAGTTGTAAAGGGACTTATGGAAGGAGAAGAAGGGATGAGTGTCAGGAGTAGGATAACAGAACTTAAAAGTGCCGCTGCAAGTGTGTTAGAAGAAAATGGGTCTTCGGCTAAGTCTCTCGAGGAGTTGGCAAATATTTGGAAAAATCAAACCACCACTTAAAATCTTTTTGTGCACTTCCTTTTTTTTATTCTGATTTGAGTGCTTTTGTGTGCTTTTATTTCATTGGTATTGTTGATGTGATTGTGGTTGTGATTTTTATTTAATAATAGTTTTTTAAAGTATTAAAATTCTACCTCTTGCTTGCTTCCATCTGACACGATTTGAATCAGATTGTTTTATCATTTTTCTATGCGTGGTTGATTGGTCTCATATTGGTTTGTTTTTTCATTTTATTTTTGTATCCGATTCATCGGGCGAATTATCCCCTAAAACGGTGTTTTCCCCTGTCTCCACCCCCCTGTTTGCCACGTAATCACTTTATCTCCTCTCACACCCACCCAAAACAAGCTATTTCCTCCCACCCCCTCCCCATGTGAGTGAGACAGGGAGGGACACCGAGTCTGGGACAGACGATTTAATCTGTTCATTGGGTACATTCAACTAGATTCAAAAGTTCTACAACTCTACTATTTAATAATTTCCGAGTCAGACGAGTTAATTGAGTCAGAAAAAACGAAGTGCCTGATTACAAAATCCGGTACCAAAGACAGAATTATCAACAAAGAAAAAAAATATAAGCGATCAAAAGATGTTTGGTAGGGCCACATATTGGAGCTCAGCCAATGGAGAGCCTTAAACCCTCTATCCAAAACTATCTAGATGGTGTAGTGAAATGAATGGTCATCCATCCCTCTTCAAACCTGTTAGCCTCTTACTCACTTAGAAAAACCAACTTCTTCTTCCCTTGCTGTTTTCATCTCTCGCTGCAACACTGTAATATTAAGGAGGTTTTGAAGAAGCCATGGCCTCAACAACAACCTCAGCAAGACTTGCTATTTCCACCCTCAACGATGGAAGAACCACCGCTGCCGTTGCATCACCACAATGTGTCAGTCTACCAACACTCCCTCCATCACCCATGTCATCTCAAAATCGATTGCAATCATGGAAGGCTACTACCTACTGTAAGTGATTTAACTTCTTGTTTTCTTGATTAACTAGACTTTTTTCTCAAATGCACATATATGGACATGTTAAATTTAGCTGCTTTTGGTTGCTTGATTGAATGCTTATAGGCCGTAAACTTGCGCGTAATGTTGTGGCCATGGCAACTGGGGATGCACCAGCTGAAACTGCTGAGACTCCTGAGATTGTGAAGACCATTCTAGAAGCTGTAAGAAATTGTTTCATTTTAGTATGTTTACTTCAATTTTCTGCAATTATGGAGATTATGAATTGAGGCTAACTGTGGAGATGGATTGGCAGTGGGACAATGTTGAAGATAAGTATGCCGTATCTACACTTGCGGTTGCAGGTCTAGTTGCCTTATGGGGTTCTGCTGGATTGATATCCGTAAGGCTTTCATAAGCATTATACAACAGTTCGTTGAATCTTCACAATTCATAAATGTAATGAATCCTGATAAATGATATACTTATTGCAGGCGATTGACAGGCTTCCATTAGTTCCTGGAGTGTTTGAGCTCGTTGGAATTGGTTATTCTGGGGTAAGTCTAATGAACATACCGTTTACAACAATGTTTTCTTATGTCGAATGTAATCAAAGTAGCATTTTGCAGACTCGCAGACGTGGTTTACTGCATTCTAATATACCATTCAATCTTGTGTGTTGGGTCTTTTATTGCAGTGGTTCGCGTACAAGAACTTGGTTTACAAGCCAGACAGGCAAGCATTGTTTCAGAAAATCAAGGAAACTTACAAGGATGTTATTGGGAAAAGCTAAGCAGCAGGGAAACTGAGAATATTTGAAACAGTGAGAATTTGTTTTGAAGCAAATCCAAGCTATTTTGCAACATAATGCGAACGGACTGTTTATTCATTCATGTTTGTAATTGTAATCACAATACAGGTTCCAATTTACCTAGAAATGAATATGTCAATATTGTGCTTTGAAAAGAATTGAAAATAAGAAAAGCATTAAGAATTGTTCATCTCTAAAATGTGTATGTGCTAGCTCTTTATGTTTGGCTTGGAAAAAACTTGATTGTTCATAATTTGTTAACATCTCGGTCGCCTTGTTCATGAGTTGGTTTCTCAGTTACATTCAGTATTCCAACTGATACTGGGTCTCTTACTTCTCATACTGACTTGTTTACTTGCATAATTGCATTGCTTCAACTCGCAATGTTAGTGGGTTTTGTTGTTAATACTTTGGGTACTGATGTTTTTTAATGTTGTGAAAGAGTTCAATGTTAAACATTATGTTTTCTTTCCGGCAATGGCTGTGGACCTGTGGCCTTAGCTTTGTAGGAGTCTTGTGAGTACCTAATGTGCCTGCAAAACCAATTCAGATTCCGGGAAGTGTGCCTTTTCACGGGATAGTCCCAATCTAACCAGGGGTGGTGCCTAAATCAGGAGTGGAGTTCACAAGGAAGAGTTGGCGGCCTGTTAATGAAGACAGGCTTACGATCGGCTTTTAAAGGATTGGGCCTTATTGCTATCCCTTGACTCCTTGTGCTCGGCCTGGTAGATAGATATGAAGTTTGATTTGGGCCATCACAAATGGTCTACACCCTCCTTTGGGTTAGTTACCAAAATGCCCCTAAGGAAAGTTACTAAATTACCCTTTAGTTAGTAAACCAAGTTACCAAAGTAACCTTCTCATAATATAACCTAAATCCAAAACCATTATCATTTCAACTCATTTCAACTCTTCCTCTTCTTCTCCTTGGAAAAAAAAAACCGACTTTTATGATTTTCAATTCATCGTCTTAATTGTCGATTCACCAAAATTTGATCATCTATTAGTAACTATAAGATGGCTCGAACAATGCAGTCATATGACGCTAAAGAACCCCCTAATCCTACCATAGACGCAACACCATTGATTCAAGGAGGAGGAGGAGGAGGAGGAGGAGAAGGGAGAACTGAAATTCAAGAAGACGGAGATCCTAATGGCCGCCAAATGCATATAAGAGGGTAATTTCGAAAACCCATTACATACTAGTTCTTTATTATATTATTACCGAGTTATTTTAGGTTAAATGATACTGGAATTGAAGTCCATTTGTGTTTTTCTACTGCTACAAAGCAATATTCGGCTAAAAAAAACTTCATAACCTAGCCGAAAATTACCCTCTTCTTAGTTTTCAAGAACAAATCGACTAAAAAAAGACTAATCTAATGAGCCAAATATCAACATTCAGCTCAAATGTCGTATGAATTTTGAGCCGAACATTAGCATTTGGCTCAAATGTGTTGTATGAATTACAAGCCAAATATTGGGTCATACTATATCATTCGGCATTAAAATTGAAATATCGAATGAGCCGAATATTTCACTGAATTTTGTGTTATGTGTTTAGTTTTGAAGATATAAATAGTATGAGCCGAATTTTGTGTTTAATTTTGAAGAAAAAAAAAAGTATGCTTTCTGTATAATATGTGTGCAGTTGGACAAACATGATATTGAGAATATATTATATGACGTAAAGCAAACTCCATTGCAATGAAATAGGTTCGGTTAAATTGTTTTTGTGTTTTCGTTTGTAAGAGAACTTGCTAAAGGTTAAAAAAAGAGTATGGAAGTTTCTCAGAAAAATCTGACGACCCTCGATCCTCAAGGTGGTCGTAGCAAAATTTCGGGGCAAATAAAAAGAGAACTAAGAGAAATGAAGTTCCTCCTCCAGGTCCCCTTGTTATGCCTGAATCAATTCCAGAGATACAAAGGCATGACGGTAAAGAAGAAGATAATGAAGTACAAATAGAATGAGGAGTAGAAAATGGTGTCAAGAACAACTGCAACAAGGGAATGAAAAGAAGCTTGCCACACCTCGAAACCGGTTTAGTCATGTTCCTCCCGAAGAAAAATTAATACCCTGGAAAAAAAAAAGGACCGACCTCTCCTGGTATTCCACTTAATGGGGGTAGGGTGTTGTTTGGCTACATTGATTCATGGTTATATTTTCTATGTAATATTCATCTCATAATAGGTTTTACTAACCACACTTGATTTGAAATTGGTCGATTTTACTTATGGTTAGGCTCATAAAGATACTTATTGAATAAGCCGAACCTAACTCTGTCGAAGTACAAACGGCCAATTTTTCAAAATAACTAGCCATTAGGGCTCCTTTATTTAAGGTCCTCTTGTAAATTTTGTTGCACAAATAATTCTCCTCTCAACCAAATCTCCTCTTATATTCTCAATTTATTTCCCTATTTTAACTCAAAAATTGGAAATTTTCACCATTGAAGATGGTGTAATGTTCTTCAAATCGTTTATTCTGGTGTACCATGAATGACCAGAAGAACGCTATTCGATCTATTGGAAAAGAGTCAAAGAAATCCATTTCGATTGATATAGAAATCCAAAAAGCCACAAAAAAAAAAAGTATGAATTAGCAGAAAGATTCAAAATCATCGGGGAACAATGGTAAGATTACATTTGATTACTAGGATCGGTTGATCTCACTGAGAAAGTATTCTCCAAGTGAAAGTGAGTATTTGTACACATTTATATTGGAATTATCTTGTGAACAAAGTCACTTATGTTTGTTAAACTCTAACTAACTTCTCAAACTTTGTTTGTCTAGTCGGAGAGGAATGAAAGCCTTTGGGAGATACGACATGGGGGACGATTCAAACATTTTGAATGTTATGTACTGTGGTTGAAGAGATTTGCTCTTTGTCTATCAACTATTTTTCAAGACCCAAGTTCGGCTTATATTTAATTTTGTCGAAAAAGGCGAACCTTAGCCTCATAGGTTTTGCTCACATATCATGGGCCAAAGCGGAGGCTCGATCCACCGACTTTAACTATGAGAGTCGGATTTCTGGCCACCTGGACTATTCTATGTTGGTTATCAACTATGAGTTTAATTGTTGATCAAATAGACCCAAGTTAGTCACCAAAAACATTATGTTCGGATCAACATAATTATTATAGATGTATAGTAATTAATGTGGATCTAACTTTTCGATGAATTCAAATTGGATTTAGAACTGGTATAGTAATTCAAATTCAGATTGTTGGGATCAATCCTGATGAAATTGGATTTAGAAGTGGTGACACATCCTAATCTGATTGGATCAAGTGACTTAATTTTTGGGCAAAGGTGAGATAGCATCTTGCTATAAGTAGGAGAAAAACAAGACTAACTGGCTCACTGATTTGTAAACTTTAGTGATGTTTAGTTGCTATCAGTACTCTTAGTGGCACCATGTTCAATGAATGTGTGGGGGAAACTCTGATCTTTCAATTTTTTGGGTTGCAATTTCTTTGACACGCAAAGTACTTGTGTTAGGCTACTCGAAATTACACTATCGTTGTCCACATTTATGACATATGGTTCAAGGTCCCAATCTTCTTATTGATTGATATAGGCAAGACAAAGGACCAGCGAAGGCCAAGTCGTGGACGCAAATTGCTTGTTTTGGCATGGTAATTTGAAGCAATGTAGGTAATTATCCAACCACTCCGGCGATGGGTAAATAATGGAGGTTAGATTGGGTCTTCACTATATTTGTGGGGGCCTTGAAAAAATTACAGTCAGCATGCTGATTTTAGCTTAATTCATGCCGACTGTAGCTTTACCTATGCCGACAATAATTTTTTTTCAAGTCTCCAATAAATGTGGTGAGAGAGAACCCAATCGAATCTTCTATATAATTGCAAAACCTTAAGCAATTTTTGTAGCTATCAAATGTGCAAAGGAGCTTTAGCAATTTTTTTTAGCTATCGAATGGGTAAATGAAATCCACAGACTATTACATTGTGAACAACTATGCATATGGAGTACTGTTGTACATGTAGGGTGATATTAGTTTTTTAACTCAGTGATTAATTAGTACTGTTGTTACTTTTAGGTGGATACTTGGTGTATCCGCTTGAATAATTTATACCCGCCTAATAATATAATGTCCAGAGGTAGATGAATTTCAAATTCAAGTCAATAGCGTCATCATCCAACGATTTTACCACTATACTATAGTGACATCTGCATTGTAGATGTAAATATATTATATATGTCTTCGTGATACAAATAGCACAATAGTGACTTTTCTACCTACCTAAATTTGGCCCCATGAAAAAATAATTTCGGCGGATGTTGTATAGTAAAATCGGAAAACCCCTTATAAAACAAGACTGTTTTACCCTTTCTCAATTAGTTGCTAACTAAGTGATTAAAGTCTTAAACAAGATTAATTAGTCTTAATTCTCACATTAAAACAAGATTAAAAATGATCAAACATGAGAATCACCCAAGTTTTTTTTAACCAAAATCTTGAATCTGAACAACACATAATCGGTCTATATATATAGAAACATAAACCGATTATGCTTGGCTTCTCGAACAATCGGTATATAGTGTTACCATCATTCGCCGATTGTTGTTAATCAAACCAGAAATTCAAATAAATCAATCGGTTCATTTATACCATCTATTACACCGAATATAATAACCAAAATCGTCTTATATTAATGGATATAAAGGACGATTATGGTACAAATAGACAGGGAAAACCATATACTTGATCAACCACTAATCGGTTTATCTCAGAACAAACATCTAACGGTTTAAAAATTAATTTTTTCTATCGGTAGTTAAAACCAAATTTAGAGAACGATTATTGACTTTCGCCAGCAAATCGTTCGATATATACAATATTGTAAACCAATTCTGCACAGTTGTCAAATAATCGTTCTATATATATATATATAGATAAACCGAATATATCCAATAAAAACTGGCAGAAATTTAAGGACTGAAGCTTCATTCATTGATTTAGGAAATTGAATACATAGTTTAGGAAATTTTAAAATTACATAATCTAGTAGGTCCAAACTAGCATGTCATCCATTAATACTTCATCAATGAATCTCAGAGCACGTCTCTTCAACACGTTATAACACTTCTTGAAAGCGTATGGTTGTCGGCCTTGGCGTACTTCCCATATAACCGCGAATCTCGCTTTCTAAAATTAAAGAGTGAAAGAAAAGCATGAAGTTAGTATGCAAGAATGTACCAATGAAACAAATACAAACATGTCTCGATACTCACTTTCCACCTACTAGATCGTTGGGATGATGGTTAACCATTTCCATAATATTCTAACGTACTCTCGCATATCCATCTTCATGTGATCGAATCGAAAACTCAACATGCTTGAATTTCGTAGTTTTCGATTCCCGTTACGCTCTACAAAGACTTCTTTGACCCTCTTCCAAAACATAGTGCGGAGTTCATTGGGTCGTTCACGTAGGACATACGCGAATGATTTCACTAGATCTAAGTCTTCTTGCGCGTCCCAATTTCCCCATCCCCCCATTATCTCCTATTGAATTGAAGAAAAAAAAACTAATGGAGGAAGTAGAACTTCAAGTTGAGATGGAGGGTATGTGTGTGGGGAGGTTCTCTTATATAGATGTGATCCCAACGACTCTTTTTCTTAGGAAAACAATCAACAATCGGTATATATGTTGAACAAATGACGCTGATTTTAATGCTGCCCCAAATTTTAAATAAACAATCGGTTAATAAAGAAGTCCACAAGAGCCGATATCTGATTAATTAAAAGAAAAGTATTGGACAATGAAGCATCGGTTGAACATTTTAAAATAACAGCCGATTATTTAACAACCCCAAATAGAAAATAAAATCGTTTACAATGCAGTCAACTGAAGGCCGATTGTAACGACAATCGGCCTACAAGATGAAATATAAACGCTGATTATGTCTATGAAAAATACTTTAACGAATTTAACCTTACACAAACAGACATTTAATCAACCAATATAACAGTTTGCGATAAAAATCTTGAGGAGACAGTAATGTTTTTCGTACTTGAAGATCTTCCCCTTAATTCGTTGACATTCTTTCAAAGCCCTAGCCAAAATTTCATCATCATTATTTTCCGAATGTTGAGCTCGGATCGACATAACCAAGTGCATAAATTCGTCGACTCTTTTATGTATTTTTCTCCATCGAAACCCCAACGCATTCTGATCTTGCTCAACTTGGCTTCTATGTTCATCAATTTTGAATTCTTCAGTGACAGTAGTCCACAATTGTGGATAATTCACTTTAACACGATTTCGTTTCATTTCAGCAGGGGTCGGTTAGAAAATCATATAGTTTTTACAAAGACATAAATCTTCTTCCAACGTAAATTTGGGACGTGGTTTAGGTCCATCGGGTAATGAGTCTAGAGGATTTCTATAGGGTTTTCGAACCTTAGATGACGACGAAGAAGAAGAAGTTGTAGATGATTTGCATCGCTTAACTACTGGGTTACCATAGTGTCTAGGGGAGAAGGATACCATCTCTTAAATGGAGGGGGAGTGAATAGAGGAGGAGATGTAGTTGATTTTTTGGTGTAGTAGTAGTTACTGATTATCTCCTTAGTTATATTCCGAGTTTCGGGAGTAGGAGACGTTGGAGGAGTACCGGTAGAAGATGAAAGTTTAGCCATTTTGGGGGTTGGAAACATGATTTTAAAATTTTCGAGGAGTATAGGTAGCATAGTACTAAGAGTTCTCTATTGTCCTTTTATAGATGAAAGCCCCAACGACTATTTTTTTCAAAAACCTGAGCATAATCGGCGTTACCTATTTGTAACACACGCCGATTGTGGAGCACAGGAGTTTGAAACATTTGATTACCTATATTCGTTGTACAAAAACTACAAATACAACGATTGTTTTTAATCGGCCAACACTGGAGATTGTATTAACCGATTATTATCCTGAAATACACTAACTGCTATCACATGGTTATGGAACAAAATAGGATGCATCAATACATGAACAAACATAACAACCATACATTCATAACCGATTATTATCCTGAAATACACTAACTGCTATCACATGTTTATGGAACAAAATAGGATGCATCAATACATGAACAAACATAACAACCATACATTCATAACCAGAAATTCAACGATTTAAGTCTACGACTCTTAAAAGACATAATTTGTTCACCATCATAGATGTTCATAACATAAAATAAACTCTAAAATAAGAACACACAATACCAAAACACATAATAAAACTCAACCAGTGAAACCAGTTCCAAACCGTGTTCGACTGCGGATTAGTTCCCAGCTCGGTCCGCCATTGGCCTCAACAAGTGGACGGAGACGTGCAACTTCAGCACAAAGTGTACAACCTCACCAACCCTCTTTCTTTTAAGATTACGAGGTGCTTGCGCTTGCCATTCATCATGATCGACAAATCTTTCGACTTGGGGAGGAAGAAAATCCCGATAATCCCTACGCAGGCCAGGATGATTTTCCCCACGCAAATGTCGTGGTCGTGGAAGAGGAGGATCAATGTGTTCATCCCTTTGAAGTCATGTTTCAATCACGCGTGGATCTTCCTCAAGAATTGGTGCTGGGGGTTCATGGTAAAGCACAAGTGCAAGGTTCGATTCATCATCACGAATTGGTGGTGGGGGAGGGCGGTCAATGAGTTCGTTCCTTTGACGTCGTGTCTCAATCACAAGTGCATGATCAAGGCGCATTGGTAGTGGGGGAGGTTGATAAATCACAAGAGCAAGGTTCGATTCAGCATCGCGAATTGGTGTTGGTTGAACTACAGCACATGGTTCAGTGGGTGTTGGTTGACCACTTGATTCTGGTTTCCTGTTACATAAACACGATGGAAACGGCTTAAAAATCTAAAGGTATTAAGAGATTAATCGGCCTATATACATTCATACATAAAACGATTTACCAAAATCGGTGCATGTATTTATTAATAAGAACCGATAAATAGAAATAAGTTCAAAACTTTCTGAGAGAACCAGAATCGGTAAAAACCTACAACCAATTATCTAACGATTACTTAAGTTTAACATATATATGGACCTGTCATCCATAATCGGTGTTTAATATACATATCATAAAACGATTTTTAAAATGCCAGTAACGATTTGGGTAGGTTCAAAAAAATCAGAGATAAAACAATTGGTATATAAAGTACTTAATGTTCAACGATTGTTACTGTGAATAATAATCGCTAGTTAATTATAACACAGAAAAACGATTGTTGTTCGAGACCAACAACAATCGGTATATATTTGGAACTACATACACCGATTCTGGGTGGCAATTAAATTGTAACCATCTGTTAGTTTTACGTACTTGATTGTTATCGACATAGTGTAAGCGTGCTTTGTTGATTTTGAGGATATGATGAAATTAGGGTTTGTTGAACTCAAAAAAAAAAGGTGTTATGAAAACCAACTAGTAGAAGAAGAAGAGAAGAACACATATATACGATTGAAATGAAGTAAAAAAGTGATTTAAAAAATCATGATTATGATTAGGAAAATCATAGTTCTAATTATGTGTAATGCAAACGGTAATCTAGTATATTCCACTAGATGAAGATATCCCATAGCAACTATCCCTAGATAGGTTTAAATTTTTATGGGGCCAAATACTCACTCATGGGGCCAAATTTAATTAGGCTTTTATACTACCAAAGTATAATGTACGAAAAAAATTAAGTGTATGGGCATTTGGCTTGTGCAGCCGGTGTTGGAATTAGGAGTGGTTGTGGGGTGCTCTAGCTGTTCCCGAAACAATTTCTGAGATAACCCCTTAGTCTATCCCTTGTGTTTTAGTCTTCCTACACCTAGAGATTGAATCCTGCTTCAAATATTGTGTCTAGGGACTTGGCACAAACCTTAAAGAGATATGTCAGTATTGAAAGTACCAACAAAATAGAGGCTCAATCATGGGCTGCTCAAGAAATCAGTACCACCATGTCATTGCTGACATGATCATATTCTTCAAAGTACCAACCAAATATTTCTTAGAAGCAACCACAGTATCAAAACTCTGGTCATCGTGATTTATAGTCTTTGGTTGTTGTTGCAACCCTCCAAATATGAAATTTGATAATACTGACAAACATATTCCTCCACACTACAGAGAAAGTGGCATAAAACTGATGATGATTGATTACACAATGCTTACGGCATGCACTCATCACATTTCTAGAATCTATCGACCAAACACTTGTTCTTCTTCTTCTTCTAAAAAATCTAATCCAGCAAATAAATACTAGTAGTTAAACACAACGACACCCCACGTTCATTTAAATCCAATAGCAACCCACTTTCCCTACCTCCATCTCTATATGTATATATAGCCATTTATATAGCTCATTGGTCCAGTACCCTTCTCTTCACATTCATCTTCACAAAATCATCAGATTCATTTGCATAATTCAGCTATGGAAGTAGCTTCAAAAAATCTCCAACCCCATGTAATTATACTGCCAACTCCAGGAATGGGTCATCTTATCCCACTCACTGAGTTAGCTAAACGACTCGTTTCTCATCATGGTTTTACGATTACATTTACTATTCCAACTGAAACCGATTCTCCTTCTAAAGCTCAGAAACTCGTTCTTGATTCTCTTCCCAGTTCTATTGATTATATGTTTTTAGCTCCGGTTGATTTAAGTGATTTACCTAGCGATGCTAAGATTGAAACTCGGATTGCTTACACGGTAACTCGGTCTCTTCCTTCACTTTCCGACTCGTTTAGACTCATTACTTCAACTCACCGAGTTGTTGCTTTTGTTGTTGATCTTTTTGGTGCTGATGGTTTTGATGTTGCCAAGGAGTTCAATGTCAAACCGTACATTTTCTTTCCAACCACAGCTATGGGTTTAGCTTTGTTTTTCCAACTACCTAAACTTGATCAAGATTACACTGGTGAGTACAGAGATGTGCCTGAACCAATTCAAATTCCAGGGTGTGTGCCGATCAATGGGATCGACCTTTTCGACCCGGCACAAGACAGGAAAAACGAGGCCTATAAATGGGTTGTACACCATGCCAAAAGGTACAAACTTGCTGAGGGTATTATGGTAAATAGCTTTGACGATCTCGAACCCGGTCCAATTAAGGCATTGAAGGGGGCCGAATGGGGTAATCCGCCAGTGTACCCTGTTGGACCGCTTATCCGAACAGGTGAAGGCGACGATGTATCTGATCCAGCGGGTTGTTTGAAGTGGTTGGACGATCAACCACTTGGCTCCGTTCTATTCGTCTCGTTCGGAAGCGGTGGAACACTTTCCAGTGAGCAACTGACCGAATTAGCTCTTGGGCTAGAGATGAGTGAACAAAGATTTTTGTGGGTGGCAAGAAGTCCTAGTGATAAAACTGCAAATGCAACATACTTTAATCCTCAAAGTATCAAGGACCCTTTTGACTTCTTACCAAAAGGGTTCCTGGAGAGAACCAAAAAGCTAGGTTTGGTTGTTCCTTCTTGGGCACCTCAAGTTCAAGTCCTTAGCCATGTCTCAACCGGAGGATTCTTAACGCATTGCGGGTGGAATTCAACACTCGAGAGTATCGTACATGGTGTCCCTTTGATTGCATGGCCGCTCTTTGCAGAACAAAAGATGAACGCGTTGATGCTTACAGAGGATTTGAAGGTGGCTTTAAGGCCTAAGGCGAACAAACAAGGGATTATAGGACGTGATGAGATCTCTAGGGTTGTCAAGGGACTTATGGAAGGAGAAGAAGGGAAGAGACTTCGGTGTAAGATGAGGGACCTGAAGGACGCTTCCGCCAGAGTGCTGTCAGAAAATGGGTCTTCCTCGAAATCACTTGCCGAGGTGGCAAGCACGTGGAAAAATGGTATGAAAACATAAAAACTATGTACCTATTCAAAGGTACATTTTCTTCTTCTCCGTTTTAAATGATATAGCAATGCAGTTTCTCCATCGCACACATGATGCCAGAACAGAGTTGCTAAACAATCATCATCAATTCACAGCTTTTTCAAAAGCAAAGTTGATTTAGATAGATTTAGTTTTCTATGTATTCAATATTTACAAGTTATGATTGTGGTTTTGTTTTTGTTTCATAGTAGTATGTTGTGTTTTTGTGTACAATGATTTGGAAGCTTTTTGTATATAAATCTTATCTTCTTTTACCATCTACATTTTATTTTTTTATTTTTGTATCCAGTGTAAAAAGAAGAATCAAAATGAGAACCAAATGATGAATTTGAAGAAGTTGAGGTTGTAATCTAACTGATAAAAAGGAAGAAAATCTAATTAAGACTATTGGCACTCAAAATGATATGATTGGAGCTGTGGATTGTGGGTGGGGTGGGGTAACCATGTCACTAGTGTCAATAATGGTCACTAGTTTAAGTGTCACATTACTACCAAATACTTTTCCACAAAGTGCTCAAACACTTTTTTGACAAAAGATAAAAAAGGAAATCACTGCTTTTAAAAGTTGGATCACAAAAAGGGACATTATTTACCACTTGCATCAAACGTAACTCAAGTTAACCTTAGGTAGAGGTTGACTTCGTACGATTTTTGTTGATCAAGATCCTCAAATAAGAAACGATTTATTACGACCAGATTCAAACATTATGTACATTTGCTTACTCATTTGGTCTGTGATTTTTCTCTCTTAAAATCTATCAAATTTACTGGTAATGATTCAGAGAGTTTATTTATCGATAGAGAGATTCTTTTACAATATTGATGAATTATTGAGTCCAAATCATTAATATTAGTGTATGGTGTTGATTATTAAATTAAACTAATTAGTCCATGAATGGACTTTCTTGTTACACAAACTCTATCATGAACGACATTCAAGCGTGCAATTTCCATTTAAATATACAAATTGAAAGAAACGAAAGCAATATCTCACCAAAACGTCCACCCATTTCCATTGTTGTCCACTGTTGAATTTGAAAATAACTTTCATCTAATTGAGGTGTTATTTCCATCTTTACTGCTTGACTTTCTCTAATTCAACTTGTATCTTAGCTTGTCTTTGTAAAAACTTGGAATCAAAGGTGTGTGAAGTGTTGGTGTCTATGAAAAATTTGAAGTGTTGGTTAAACTTTTAAACCTCCCCTCCTGCTACCATATGACTAAAACAGAAAACACTAGAGGCGGCCCACTATTAAGAGTCCAAATGTGGAACACCATGAGATGGACATATGGCATATGCCATTAGTGATCCATGGCTTTTCGAACAGAACCCACCACTCTTCAAACGAGTTCAACATTCCTAGATATAGAGTTTAGATTGTCCATTTCTATTTCGTAATTCACATTTTGGTATCTCCTTGTCTGTCTGCCTGTAGTGGATCCCTACAAAAGCCACCATCATGTTTGAGTCTTATGTAAACCTAAAATTGCTAACACTAAGAACATATATACATTTCATTTAAAAATCCACCACACAAAACACTAGTACAAAAATGGCCATTGGACACATTTGAAAACCATGTCCATAGACCTTTAGCTATGGTTTTTTTTTTTTCAAAAACCGTCATAGTAGTTGCCATAACAAAAGGGTACCTCTACGGCTACGCAAACTTGGAGTGGCTTTTTCTCATGATTTTCCATAGCCAAATGTCCCTCAAAACCGTGTCTATATGGATCTTGGTTTTTCATTTTACTAGAGCATTTATCCTTTAAACATGGTTTTTACAGGCTTCTAGACACGCAATTTGGTTTTTGTGTGGCTAATGTATACCCTAAAGACACGCAATTTGGTTTTTGTGTGGCTAATGTATACCCTACAGACACGCAATTTCGTTTTCGTGTGGCTACTGTATACCCTACAGACACGCAATTTCATTTTCGTGTGGCTACTGTATACCCTAAAGCCACTTGGATTTCTTTAAAACCGTGGCCCTTTTAGTCCGGTGACCGGTGAATGTGTCAGTCCGGTCAGCGAGCTCGCCAATAAATGGAAGACACGTGTCACCGAGCTAGCCAATAAATGACTGACACGTGTCACCGAGAAAGCCAATGAATGGACGACACGTGTCACCGAGCAAGTCAATGAATGGACGACATGTGTCACCGAGCAAACCAATTGATGGATGACACGTGTCACCAAGAAAGCCAATGAATGGATGACACGTGTCACTGAGCAAACCAATAGCTAGATAACACGTGTCACCCAGCTAACTAATGAACAGATGACGCCTGTCTCCATCAGCGACCTGAAAATGTGTCAGACTCGTACCGGATGTGTCAGGTCCGTCGAATTATGTCAGTCCGGTGACCGGCTGTATCAGTTCCGGTGACCTGAATGTCAGTTCTGGTGACCTGAATATGTCAGTTCCGGTGCCTGACGGTATCAGCTCTGGGCACCGGAAAGTGCAATTAATGAAACCATTTAAAAACAGGAATTCAAATGATAAATCTGCAAATTTTCATTTATTATGATAAACCCATTTACAATATTCATTTGATAAACCATTAACACAATCTTCTATGTATTAACAGACAACCATCACAATCTCTTACTATCTCATGACTCTCATCCCTTAACTCACAGCTTCTTCTTGGACGAAGAACTACGAAATTGCTAGTGAATCACTGAGACACTCCAAGCCACTTCTGGAAGACATCAAACTCGGTGTAATCACTGTCTGAGATCATGGTTTGGTACCACGCCTTTCCAGCAGCCCTGATTGCAGCAGACTCCTCCTACATAATCAAAACATTAACAAGATTAGTATACTTGTATATCCAGCCAAACTCATAAATCACATGCACATCAAATAAGAAAGATTGCAGATCAACTTATCAAACATTTCCTAATTATCTATGTTACCCACACGCAAAAAATGTATAATAAGATGACTACTGAATTCATAGTGAAAAACTGGGCAGACATTAGCAATCCCCAGGAGCAGAATTGGAATACAGGGGATAAGATGACTAATTACTATCCGATGAGATAAGTTAAAAGTCCAATATTGAATTTCAGAGAGTTCAACAAAGGCTCACTTCTACACAACCCATAATTCCAACTCCATTCATAGCATGACATACAAAATCTGACACGTGATAAGCAAAAGCAATCAATAAAAAGCTGAAAAATTGATTCATATATGTGCTAGTGTGTTTAACACTTTTCAGCTGTGTGTATGTATAACACAGACAAAGCATATAAATAAACCAAATAAATGGTTAGGAAAACATTGGGACATCATAAGAAAACAAGAAAATGAATACAAGGGAAAAGATGAGATGTAAAATAAAAGTCAGTGACATATGCTAAAAGCCCATGAAAAATATTTATAGTCAGATAGGACATCATACGAAAGGAAGACTATGAATACAAGGGAAAAGTAGGTAGGTAATAGTCATGGCGCATATAAAAAGCATTTCCAACTAGTTCAAAAAAGGCCTGTCCATACTAAACATTATGTACTGACATATGAAGTGAAACTAATCTCATCTTATTTGCTAGAGTAATTATTACTTCACAATGCACACCAAAATGAAGAAAGTTCAACAATACAAAGCAAATAGATAATGTAAGACAACGTAAATGGCTTAAGGTAAACATCATTCCACAAAAACATATTAAGCACACAAAGGTACATCACAAAAAAGAACCTGCAGCTCTCATAGATATCATCACTGGACACCATTAATACTCTAACACTAATTGCTAATATATAACTCACAATCCAGATATATTCACTTACATAAACATTAGTGCAAAAGACAATAAAGCGCTGATAAAACATCTTTAACCAGTACAACACACATTATGCATAACTACATATAAGTAACAAATCAATGGATAAAAATGAACAATACCTTAGAAATGTTGGTCCTCTTCATTTTCATTCTCTCTTTCTTTCTCTCCACTGCTGCTTCCTTCATTGCTCACAGGTTTTGCAGCTCCAGCAGCAGGCTTAACCTCTGCAGTTGGCTTTGTCTATGCACAAACAAACACAAATTATATTAGCAAAGATTATGAATAAAACTGGAATAATTTGAGAAGGAAAAGACCACAACTGATAACAGCTTTGAATACTGAAAACTCACCACTGCTTTCTTGCAGTCAAATAGAAGGCTAAAGAAGATGGTCAAGATAACCAATGCAACAGAAACAAGGACACTGATGGTGATATTTGGTTGTTTCTCTGCCTTCTCAATAATCATTCAAAACAGCACTGCCATTACCACCACACCAGCACACGACACAATAGCAACATCATCAGAACACAGACACATCAGTATGTTCCAAGAGAACACCAGCAAGTAATTTCGCCAACTCATGATCTTTTGCAGCTAATTCCAAAACCTAAAAAAAATTCAAACAACACCAAAATCAAAATCAAACAAGAACCCACAGTTGTTATACTAAATCAAATAAAACACAATGGAAATCTAAACAAAAGGGCTAGAAATCAAAAGCTATAATTAGGGTTTGAACCCTAAAACCCAAATTGAAAAAATAAAAAACACTCAAATATCAGGAGATTTGTGTAGAGTACCTAACCTCACGAGATTGAGAAGCAATCTTTCTAAGAACCCATGATTTCAAAATTAGCGCAGACAACAACCCCTTGAGATCGATAAGAAGATGTTGTGAACCCATGTAACAATCAAATAAACAAATTAGCTTCCGAATCTAAGAAATTGAAATCAAAGTAAGAACCAATCAGACCCTAAAACAGAGAATTCAAAAGAAAATAAACTTTACCAGAAAAAAATCTGAAAACTGGAGTTGATTTGAGAGTTGTATGTGGTGGTGGTGGTGAGCTCTAGATCTAAATTCGTCGTAGGGTTACACAGATTTGTACTGCACGGCAGCTCTTTTCTGTACTAGTGGTGTTTCCTTCTTCTCCCATGGTCATCTCTCGGAGATTAAGAAACTGAAACAGAGATATAAGAGCAGCTAAGAGCTTAGGGTTTGCACAGATTTCTTAATCTCCATATCTCTGTTTCAGTTTAGATCTGAGATATGCCATTAAAGCTTTGAGATCTACATATGGTGGTGGTGGTGGTGGTGGTGGCGACGTTAAAGAGATTTTGTGAGAGACAGAAAAAAATTGAGAGACTGGAAGAGAGGTTGCAGGGTAGAACTGTGAGAGAGGAAGGAAAGAAAGGAAAGAAGGGAAAATGGAAGACTTTGGGCTTATCGACTTTGATAAGAAAAACTTGGCTGTGGCTGTGCCACGATAGCTGATTTTTCTGGACGGTGAGAGATTAGGGGGTTTGAGTGTTATCGACAGCTAAAATGTGGAGATCTAAAGTTCTTGATGGACGGTGGAGAATTCT